>VDFB02298523.1:0-33628 GCA_007258455.2 Sequoia sempervirens
GATGATGATAATTGATTGGTTGATTGGTTGATTTGGTTTTAGGACAAGATTAGGATCAAGACCAAAGGATATGATTGGATAATTTGACAAGATTGATCGACTTGATTGGTATGGATTAAGGATTGACTTGCATTTGGATTATTGTTCAGAATCATTGAAGATGATTTTGAAGAAACTGTTTGTAAGGATATGATGATTGATTGGGTGATAGGATGTGATGAATTGAATAGAAGAATTGATGTGATTGGAATGATTTAGGTTGAAGTGATTTGATTAGATAATCGACTGATTGAATTGAAGAATTGATTTGATTGGAATGATTGTGATTGAGTGGATTGGTTGCAATGGTTTTGATGAAGATGATTGATTTGGTGGAATGGTTGAATGATTAGATAGAAGAATTTATGTGTTTGGAATGATATTATTGCTTGGATTTTTGTTGGATAATGATGAGGATAATAATGAAATGAATAATGAAAAGGTGATAATGACAATGATGAAAGGAAATGATTAAAGGATAAAATGAAAATGATAAATGATACAATGATAATGATATATGAGAAGGATGATGAAATGATAAATGGACCAATGAATGGATGCAATGAATCAAATGTCCAAATGTCCTCCACAAAGACTCAAAACTATAGGATAACCGTTAATGCGTTCATTCAGCCTTGCAAAATACTGATGTGAATCCAATATGCAGATATATGCAATGATCTAATGAATATGCAACTATATGTAACTAACCAGTTTGTTGAGCCTATTATAAGCCTTCTTGAATCATCATAGAATGTTTTGAAATGTTGGAAGTATGTACAAGCATCAGAGGGGAAATTAGCGCCAATGATGACCAGAGTACAACTTTCATGAATTTTGATATAGCAAGCAAACACAAGCATCAAGGTATAATTGAACCGAGATGACCTGAGCATTTCTTGCATAAACAGACAAAGATTAACCACCGTTCGGATGCAAATGTGGAACTGTCATCGATGATATTGCTTTGATCATCATGTCCTGCGACATATTTGCATCAGATTGACTGTTAACCTCAAGACAACAGACAAATAAAAATCATTCTCGTTCCTTGCCACTCTAGTTTAGTACATCATTGAGTGTGCTCCAGAGTAATGATATCGACAATCAAACTTTTGGTCAAACATTTAATACTGTTATTTCATGCATTATTCAGATTTCTGGATCATCCAATAGACAAGGATATGACATCTCGCTGAAAAGTGTTTCATGATCGGATAAAGTTGTTGCATGAGTTTGTTGTTTGTTTGCATGCTCAGATTCTATGTCATAGTCTAGCTGTTTTGGTATGCTCTGAAAGTTAAGTGCCCCCAATTGAGTTTTTGCCCCGTTTATTGACACAACTTGCGGAAAGGAATATGTACAAACGATCAAGCCATGGTAAGACATTTTAACCCTCTAGGAAGATGGTGGCAGGATGATGCGATTAATGACCCTAAGATGTGAAAAAGATGCGAAAAAAAAAGGAAGTTTTGAAAAGACAAAGTGCAAAACAGGAAAAATAGATGGAAAGGTACGGATAGCGTCTGTTTTCCAGATTTTCACTATCCGTATTTATTGCATTTTTCTGATTTCTTTTTGATTTTTTTGTATTTTTCTGTCAATAGACTACCCGTTTGCCAGGTTTTCACCCTATGACATTCTTTTTGATTTTTTTGTATTTTTCTGTCAATAGACTGCCTGTTTGCCAAGTTTTCACCCTATGATATTGTTTTTGATTTTTTTGTATTTTTTTGTCAATAGACTGCCTGTTTTTGGATTTCTTCAGGACTTTTTATGTTGTTTTTGGATTTCTTTAGGACTTTTTCTACTATTTTTGGATTTCTTCAGGACTTTTTCTGCTGTTAAACATAATATTTCTTAAGGTGCATACTGTTGATGGGTTCATCAAACAGGTCTCCTTCTGGCGTTGATAACTTGTATGCTCCTGAGCCATAGACTGCAATAACCATGTAAGGGCCTAGCCAATTTGGTTCAAATTTTCCTTTCTTTTCTCGGTCTTGTTGATTTTGTGGGTTATCTTTCAGAACTAGATCCCCCACCTGGAAGGTACGTGGCTTTACCTTGTGATTATAGCTGCGAGACATCATTTGTTGGTATGCCTTCAAATGGTCAGCTGCTCTTTGTCGCTTTTCATCTAGAAGTTCTAACTCTTGTAGTCGGGAAACTCTGTATTCATCCTCTGTTATGAGACCTTTCAGTGATACTCTTAATGAAGGTATTTCTACCTCTAAAGGCAATATGGCTTCTGCTCCATAGACAAGGGAAAAAGGTGTTTCTCCTTTTGGCATTCGGACACTAGTTCTGTAAGCCCACAAGGCAGGATTGAGTTGAATATGCCAATCCTTCCCTGAGTCATTGACAGTCTTCTTCAAAATCTTTAATATAGTTTTTCTTGAGCCCTCTGCTTGGCCATTCCCTTGAGGATAGTAAGGCGTGGAATACCTATGCTGAATATGGAATCTTTCACAAAGTTCATCAACATCCTAATTTTTGAAAGGTTGACCATTATCTGTAATAATGGCATTAGGAATACCATATCGACAAATAATGTAGTTGAGTATGAAGGATGAGATTTGTTTTCCAGTGACTTTAGAGAGAGGTACTGCCCCAATCCACTTAGTGAAATATTTTGTCACTGTGATAATGAATTTGTCTACTCTGAAGAAGAAGGATGAATTTTGGCCTACTTAGATCAACCCCACTGAGAGGAATGGCTGTGTAAATCTAATGAAGTTCTGTGGTAGCAGGAGCATGAATAAGATTCCATGAATCAAGATTTTGAGCATGTTTTAACAAAAATGAATGATTCCCTTCCATTGTAGGCTAGTAGTAACCCATTCTAATCAATTTCGATAAGGTTAGTCCACTAATGAGTACCACAAATGCTCCTATGAACTTGTAAAGCTTTGGTCGGATTCATCAATGCCCAAGACATCAAGCAAAGTACCATCAAGACTATTGCATATAAGGGTATCAGCTTATAAGGGTATATCGGTGAAGATTGTCAATAAAGCATTACGCTTTTTGGTTATGGATAAGCAGGGTGGTAAATGTCATCTTTAGGTGGTGGTATAACTCTTTTACCATGCCAGTGGTGGAATCGGATCCTACCAAGGCGATAATTTGGCTTCTGTGCGTTTGGTGGGCAGTGTAGCCAATTGGTTCTACTAGAAATTTCGAAAGGAGTTTGTTTTCCTGAGTCCAAATGAGGCGACAGAGCTATACCGCTGGTTACAACCTTGGAATTTGTGTGAACTGAATGTTTACAAAGTACTTTTTGAAGTCATCAACCATCTTCTTGTATGGTAACAACTTGTCATCCTTAGTCTAATAATCATCATTGATTTGGTTAATGACTAACTGTGAGTCACCATAAACTTGTAGCTCGGTAATCCTCCATTCCACTGCTATCTTTAATCCAGTGATTAGTGCTTCATATTCGGCTATGTTATTGGTGCATGGAAACATTAGCCTATATGACCAAGGAATGGTATGTCCTTGAGGGGTGACAAAGAGAATGCCTGCCCCCGATCCATATTGAGTAAAAGAACCATTAGCGATAAGGGACCATAACTCCGCTTAGAGTCCGCTTATGAAAACATCGGTCTCTGAACTCAATGTGTAGGTGCTCATTGTAAAGGAGCCGCCCCGCTAGTTGATCCATAATAATCTTCGTCCTTTGATTGCTTCTCGGTAATCAACATAGTGGATGTAAACTCACTCAAAATCATGACCCATTTTGCTAACCTTCCTGTTAGCGATGCTTTACTTAGTAGATACTTGAGTGGATCAATTTTTGAAACAAGATTGATTGTATGAGTTAGCATGTAATGTCAGAATTTATGTGAAGCAAAGACTACTGCTAAAAAATCCTTCTCAATAAAAGTGTAGTTAAGCTCGTGACTTGTCAGTGTTCTGCTAATGTAATAGATTGCACGTTCTTTCCCTTCATGGTCTTCTTGTGCTAATAATGCCCCCAAGGATGTCTCGGTTGCAGCAATATATAGGATCAATGGTTTGTCTGGATTTGGTGGTACTAGAACTGGTGGGTTCATTAGGTACTGCTTGATTTGTTGAAATGCCATTTCACATTTGTCATCCCATCTAAAAGGAACATTCTTATGTAGGAGATGTGTGAACGGTAGACTTTTGTTGGCCAATTGTGCAATGAATCTTCTGATGAACTGCAGTCGCCCTTGTAATGACCTCAATTGACTGATGTTCTTTGGAGGAGGCACCTTCATGATTGCCTGAAATTTTGCAGGATCTACTTCAATTCCCTTTTTTGAAACAATATATCCTAACAGCTTTTCGGATGTGACCCCAAAAACACATTTCTTAGGGTTTAGGCGAACTTTGAATTTCTCCAATCTGGTAAATATTTTTGACAGTATCTCCAAGTGTCCTTCTCTGGTGTATGATTTTTCCAATATGTCGTCTACATAATCTTCCATGAATGTGTGCATCATGTCGTGAAAGATCATAGTCATAGCTCTTTGATAAGTAGCTCCAACATTCTTTAAGCCGAAAGGCATGACATTCCAACAGTATGTTCCCCACGGACAAGTGAAAGCTATTTTCTCTTGGTCTTCTGGTGCAATCTTGATTTGGTTGTAACCAGAGAAACCATCCATTAATGAATACATGGCATGGCCAGCTGTCAAGTCAACTATAGTGTCTATGCTTGGAAGCGGAAAGTCATCCTTTGGGCAAGCTTTGTTAAGATCTCTGAAATCAGTGCATACTCTTACACATTTGTCTAGTTTTGCTACTGGTACAATATTGGAGATCCATTCTACATAGGCAATTGATCTTATAAAGCCTGCATTGAGGAGCTTCTTGAGTTCTTCCTTAACCAGTAGTGCTACATGAGGATTCATCTTTCTGAGTTTTTGTTTTACTGGTTTAGCTCTTGGTTTGATAGACAAATGATGCATAATGAGATCAGGATCCAGGCCTAGCATATCTGCATATGACCAAGCAAAATTAACTTGATTTTCTTTGAGAAAGTTCATGAACTCTGGGATTTCTTTATCTGTCATTGATTCAGCTAGCTGTAAAATCCTTGGATTATCTGTAGTTGCAATATTGATTTCCTTTGTAGGCTCGATCAAGATGGGAGATCGCTCATGATAGTGCTCCGAGAGAGTGTCAAGAGTCCCATCAGCTGGTGCCTTAAAAAGGTTTTCACCATCTGATACGCTCTTTATTTTATCTTTTGTTTGATCTAGCACTGCCAGATTATGGTTTTCACCACTAGATCATTTTTCTTTATTTTCATTTTTGCAGCTAGGAGACTTGACACTCTCCTGATTAAAGACTTCATACTGAAAATCACTAGTGGAACAATTATCGACACCGTCGACGGAAAGGAAGTTTATGATAGCTTCATCATTGGGAAAAATAGGTATATCTATAGGTTCGGTTAGATCCCAGTCAATGAGATCAGGATGGATTAATGGTAGGACATCATCTGGTCGTGTGAAATCGATGATGGTTAGGGTCAAGACAGAGTTATCGGTAGGATCCGAGGTATGGGGTAGGTCAATGATGGTACTATTCTCCTAATAGTCTTGTTCGTTAAAATATGACTTAGTATCACTAGACTCATAGTTGTGTTGTGGTTCAGATTCTTATGGTTGGGATCCTGAACCTTCTCCTTTGATTAAAGTGGGCATATACTTATGTATGACATCAATCTCTTTGTCCCTCCAAAATTCATCATTGTGGATGGTATCCCATTCATATTCAGCCGAATTGGTATCAGAATTATTTTCTATGAAATTCAAGATTGATACCAAACATGTCGCTTTCTTATCGGAACCTTCTTGTAGTGTAAAAACATTACCTTGTGATTGTTTAGATTGGGTAGCATCATAGCCTATTCCAGTTTTATCATATACAGCAAGCCCTGGGAGATGGATAGGCTCAACTACGCCTTCTTTTCTTTTTCCAAGAGGACCATTGTCATATCCCATCTTGTGCATGATGGAATATCCTTTCCCATATTGATCTGTTGGTAAGGTGACATTTAGAATTGCTTCCTCTTCATCCTTATAGAGCCAATCCAGAATTGTTGTATCCTTAGGATCTCCCATGGGAAACTTTTCTTTGATAAATTGTCCATTGAACTTGGTAGTGGGCTCTATTTGTACTTGTGCTGATGTTGATGCTGCTGATATCTGTTGTGGTGTAATAGAAGGTTTTCCATGTGATTGAGGAGATGTAGGTAGATTAGCAAGACAAAGGGAATATTCCCCAACTCCACTTTCCTTGAACTGCAGTTTCTTGTCAAAGCTTTTGGCTAATTGACTGATTTGTGTATCATGCTTTGGAGAAGTATTAGCAAGTGCTTCTCGATTATTTGGAACCAAAGAATCCTGATGAGCTTTGACATTGGCACACGTTTGGGTGTTTGAATTATCAGCTGGTATAGTGATTTCCTATCCATCATATGGAAACTTAAGACATTGATGGTAAGTGGACGGAACAACTTACATTTCATGGATCCACGGACGACCCATCAAGATGTTGTATGCAAGATCTCGATCTAAAACTTGACAGAAGGTGTTTTTGATAATAGGTCCCACTCTGATTGGTAGCATGATTAGACCTTTAGATGTTCTCTCCTCATCATCATAGGCTTTTATAGTAATCTTCCTTCTAGGATCAATGGAGTCTTCTACAAATCCTAGTGCTTGAACCACCTTCAAGGTACATATATTTAGACCAGCCCCTCCATCTATTAGAACATGTTTAACATGGAATTTATGGATCATGACTTCTAAGTATAATGATGAATTGTGGGGATGAGTCATGGAAACATCATCTTTGTCTAAAAATGAGAGACACATAGGTGAGGACAAATGTCCTACCATGGCTTGAAATCGGTTCACATCCAAATCCGTGGATATAGTCGTCTCAAAAAGGGCTTTGTCTAAAATTTCCTTGTGTGTAGGGGAAATCTTCAGGAGTTCTAAAATGGATATTTGAGCCAGAGTTTTTCAAAGTTGGTTAACTAAGTCATATTGATGTTGAGGGAAGGTCTCAGTGGATTTTGAAGAGGTACCCTTTAAGATAACTTTTGCTTGGGCTCTCGTTGTGACATTCACTTGTCCATTGTCTACTTTCTCCTTGATTTTTATAATGTTGACTCGCTCATTATCTATATAGAGATGACACATTACATTGTCATCAATTTGGTTCACATTTTTGTCAGAAAACTCTCCCTTTTGATAATTTGGTAGAGGATTTCAAAATGCTTGGTGATCTTCATTGGATTTCTGTTGTCCTTCTACTGTGATAATGCCTTTGTCAATTAGATCTTGAATAGCATGTTTCAAACCTTGATAGTTTTTTGTATGATGACCTCTGCACCTATGGTAGTCACAAAAATAGGCCTCATTCCATGATGGAGGTTTTACACTAGGTTCATAATTGCGTTGTGGTGGTAACATAAGGAAATTCTTTTCCATAACCTCTTTGAAAGTAGATTCTAAGGATTGTCCTAGTGGAGTGAAAGTTCTTCTATTGGAGAAGAATGGAAAGCGTTGTGGTTTCATGTTTGAGGTATTCCCTAAAGTGTTGTTTTTGTTTCCCCGGTAGTTTTGGTTGTTGGCAGTCCCCTGATTGTTGTTCGTTGAAGGGGGATGATTGTTTCCTAGATTCACGACTGAATTGACATTGTTGTAATTATTGTTACGAGGAGTGCTCAGGACAAATGGCCTAGTCATGATATGATTTGCATCTACAACACCATCGTTTACAACGTTCTTGTTGCGGGTCCAAAATTTAGACTTGTCTTGATTGTTGTAATGGTTAGATGAGCTAGGGTTGTCCCTATCAAGTTTTACCGTCCCTCTTTTGACCAAAGCACTTTCGATGGTGATGGCATCCTCAATCAATTTCTCAAAGGAAGGTGGACAATGTAGATTTAAACGATAGCTCATTTCTAAGTTGAGGCTATTGATGAAAGTAACCATTTTCTCCTTTTCAGGAACATGTCGTGGGTACCTAGCGAACATTCTCCTCCATCTTTGAAGAAAGGTAGTGAAAGATTCACTGGGTTTTTGCACAACTTTGCAAAGATCAATCATGGTGATTTGGTGTTGAATGTTGTAGGTGTATTGTGTTATGAACAAATTGATCAATTCCTCAAATGTTCGAACAGGAGGTGTAATCTTAGATAACCATTCCATAGAGTTGACTCCAAGGCTTCGAGGAAATAATCACAATAAATATGTATCCTCATGGGAAAATTCCAATGTCATGTTTCGAAAGTCTCTAACGTGGTCAATTGGGTCTGATTTCCCATTATAACGATCAAATTTGGGAATTTCACAGTGTTTAGGAAATGGAATCATGTTGAGACTTCTATCAAAAGGGTAAGGACATATGTCATCCAAAGTGTATTTCTTGGTTGTGGTTCCTCCTCGTAATTCTTTAATTGTTCCCTGCATTTCTTTAAACTCTTTTTAAAAAAAGGCTAAATCAGATAGGGATGGCTCTTCTTCTTTGCTTTTTAATTTCTCAGTATCAAATTCTTTAGGCAATTTAGCTCCTTGATCTGCCAAGAAAAGAAAGTACTTCTCTTTGTCACATTGTATAATCTGTTCAAGGATCTTAAAAAACTTGGTGTTCTGTTCCGCCTCTCTAAGTTGAAGTTCTTCCTCTTGCTCATCATCACTTTCTATGGGAGTTTTGTTCATGTTTTTGTTCTTAAGCAACGAATCTTCCTCTCTATCAGCCATATTGTTATCACTGAAAAGGGGATTGCGACTCACACTAAAAAGAGGACTATCACATTCACCTTCTTCTTGAATGTTGTGTGTGGAAGTTTCTTGTTGAGATGTTTCTCCTAGCTTGTTGTATTGAGATCTTGTAAAAACAGGCATATGTAAGAAATCCTCGGATATGATCAAAGGTCACTGAAGGATTTGATTAGGACGTGTTGAATATTCAATTGAAGGTTGTGGTATATTCTCAAACTCAAGAGGTTGATTAAGATTGTGACATTGAGACAATGCTAATCTTTGATAATAAGCTTGGGTAGCCAAAGGTTCTACAGCATAATCGTCGGTGAATCCCCTAATGTAGTCTTGGTATCTATGGAGGAATGTGCGATAATGGAGCAAGACGTCTCAACTCTTATATAGGAATTCTCTGCGATCTAAAGTCTTTTTGTAACTGAAGTTTGTTTTGGGCTTCTTGATCCTATTGAAAACTGATTTCTTGGTGAACTTGGTTGATTTCCACTTTCTCAACATGGGAGAAAAATCTCAGAGATTCGGGTCTATGTACAAATTTTGACAGAAACCTAAAAGCGCTATTCTATTTCCTAAATGCGCTGCAGAAAAAGGTAAATGCACTGGAGAAAGAGTCAAATGCACTGCAGAATACCTTAGATGCGCAGAAACAGAACACAGATGCGTCAGAATAGAGTTTAAATGCGTTGCAGTTTTTCCTAGATGCGCTAAAATAGTTTTTCTAAGGACAGTTTTGACCAGTTTTCAGCTAAAAATTTTTATGTTCATTTTTGGATGATCCTTTATCTGAATTAATGTTTTTGAAAGCACAACAAACAATCTAATTTAAGTTGATTCGTAACTAAGCATAGAATAAGACAAGCACAACCTAGGTTAGGCCAGGACAATATCCGCTAGACTCCACGTGGGTTTCCCCAACCGCATATCAGTAGCGTGTGAATCCAGAAGCTTGGCTGCACGGGCTCCCCCTTACAGTGCACTCTCTTCTCAAGCCAACCAAGCTTCCGACCCCAATGAAACTCCCATGGCGAGCTGATCACCTCTACTACTGACTGCGAAAGTTTGGAAGGCTTCACACCGACCGGTGCTGGACTAGCAGATAGAAGGTTTTTGGCTTTCTAAATAATGGTATTTAGTTCAATACCCCTGTTCGAGTGGCCATACATGGGGCAAGAGATTAATCACCATTAAGGTGGCACTCCAGCCTGAAGAGGTTAAGCTCAATAGGGTTTAAGGGAGTACAAATCCGTCCGTATGACACATCCGCACAAGCAACCTTAGGTTTTCCCTTAAGATTTACATTTATATACCGGTTGGGGGTAGCTTGGCCTTAGCTCCGTTGCCGGTTTGAGTCATCCCTTTAGGTGAGTACTTTTTCCCTTAAGGAAGGCCCAATTTCTAGAGTCAATAACCGTTTCTCTTGCACCCAGGATTGCACAAGTGCGCAAGGGGAGAGGATACTTCAATTATTGAGTCAGGGTTACACAGGGAAAAGTGGGTCTAGTTTTCTGATCACCTAGTTTGCACAAGGTGAGAGCATAATAGCCTACCACTTTCAAGCATAGTCAAGAAGAGTAGACAAGTTCATTTTAAGGCACCAAAATCAAAAGTGATTTAATCTAAGTGAATATTTTGCTTCACAACAGACATGGGGTTCGTTTTAACTGCATGATAAAGGTGTGGTGGCTACCCTAGATTGATTCATTTTAAATTCAGCAAGAAAATGAAAGAAATTCTATCTGCGGAAGGCATCAGACTCATAATCTCGGTTACAATTCAGATGTAAAACTCTGTCCCCTAGATGCACAAAAACAGAGACCAAATGCAAAACTCTGTTACCCAAATGCACTAAAATAGAATACAAATGCGCCGCTTTGTTACCCAGATGTGTGAAAAACGAAACCTATATGCGCTATTCTAAATGCAATTTTTTTTTTTTTAGATTTTCTGAAACATATTTAAATGCGCTAAAGAAAGTTCTATATGTGCTAACTAAATTCCTATATTGCTGCAGAAATACACGTATACGTCACTCTGTTTCCCATATGCACCGCAGAAATGCCCAGATGCACCAAAACAGTCTTCAGATGCGCCGAAATACCTGCAAAATAAAAATTTCTGGATCTTCCAAATGCGCTACCGAATGCCAGAAAACCTGCAAGGGAAACCTGCAAGAAAACCTACAAGAAAACCTACAAGAAAGAAGTCTAAAATAGGGGCATAGGCCCCACGGTGGGCGCCATTTAATGTGTGTATGAAAATCAGATGCGTAAATGAATTAAAAATAACTGTTCAAACACACCAATAGGACATTAGATCAAAACAAAATATAAAGAGTAAAGAAGTGCAAACTCAGTATTCTGCTTCCATTGTCGTCCTATTGTCCTCTATCTTTAGTGTTTTTGTCGATTCCAGCTTTGTGTTCTCAGATCTTAGGCTAGGCTCAACAAACTGTCTTCCTAAAGAACGAGATTTTGATATGATGTATGATGCAAGATTAAGCTATGATGATGATTTGAAATAATAAACTTGAAATAAACATGATGCTATGAGATTAAAATGCTAAATGAACTAAATGCATGAACTCTAATTAATTTCCTATTAACAATGCTTGGATTCACACAGGTATTTATAGAGTTTTTCGAATGATTTTGATTGGCTGTCTTGATTGATGGTTGTGGTAATTCCTGGCAGATCGAATGGTTGAAGAAAAATGAAACTGAAGAAGAAAATAGAAGAACCCTTAAAACAAGATTTTTCTATTTTTATGAAAGAGGAAAAGAAAAGAAGATTAGAAATCATCTTTTTTTAAAAGAATAAAAGAAAGATTAAAAGCTGATAAATAATTAATTAAAAAATTTAAATATTTATTTGTGGAGGACATTCAGCTTTTCTTAATTAAATAAAATATTTAATTAAGTTTTTAAAAGCAGAAGAAAGTTTGTGATAAGAAGAGAGCTTTAATCATATTTTATTGAAAAAAGTAGAATATCTCATAATTAAATAAAATATTTAATTATGATATGAGAAGATTTCACAATCATGTAAAATACATAATTTTGATTTAGAAAGAAAGCATAAGATATTTTTAATTAAATAAGATTTATTTAATTAAATCACTTTTATGAAATTAATTAAATGAAACATTTAATTAATTAGAAGAAGAATTAAAATAGAAGAAAGAGAAATATTTAAATTCAATTAAATCAAAAGATTTAATTTAAATTCAAACAATGATAATTAATTTAAATAAATAAAATGTATTTATTCAATTAATTAAGTGGACATATGAAAATAATTAAATAAAATAAAATTTTATTTAATTATGGAAGAAGAATAAAATGAATGAACAATATAATTAAATTAATTAAATTTAATCATATGTAGAGGACTTTAGAAAAATTAATTAAATAATAAATATTTAATTAATTGCCAGGATTATAGACATGACCATTTTTATGCGTATACACATACAATCAAAGATTCTTCAAAGATGCATCCATTTCGAAGCTCAGATGCAAGCACATGGACCATTTGGACATGATATTTGGCTTGTTTTTGTTAGAGTTGTATTCAGTGTAAGTGGGATCAATGCGAGTCAAGTGAGTGGGTGGATACATGGATTCCACAGTATCTAACTCCATTATCTTGAACAATATCCATGAGAAATGACATAATGGAAAGTTCAGTTGATTATGACTGACTTTCAAATCTATTACAGCCAGGACATGTTTTTGCAGTTGTTGCACCATGGGGGAATGAAGAGAGATTAGACTATTGGTTGGATCAATGTGTGCAGGTAAAGCATAAGCTAACATAGCTTATGGAAGATGATGATGGGTTCATGTTTCCTACAGGTTCAGTTGTGGTTGCAGGAACTTGGTTGCCAACATATATGGTTAGAAAGAATGGCATACTTGCATTTGAAGACTATGAGAAACACAAAACCAATCTCATGTATTCACACCTTATTATAGCAACAAATGTTAAGTTGTTCAAGCATCATGCTAGACCAAAGACAAAACAACTATGGACACTTAGTAACGCTGATCATGAAGCAATATTGGATACTCTTAAGCAAAGAGATGACCCTTCAGGCACACTTGAATAACATTTTCAAGAATGGAAGGTACAATGCTTAGGTTCATTATGGTTAAGTTCATTATAATTTAATATAGATTTTTTAGTCTAACCATCTTTTCTATTGTGACAATATAGATTTCTCATTTGACAAATTTTGTGATATTTTTCACACGATTGATCATAGACATGCTGCTACAATAGCCAGCTTCGATCCTTTCAGAGAGGTATGCGAAATATTACAGTAATATAGATTGGTTATTCTAAGCATTTTTTATAGTTTGCATTACCAATTCATCATCATTTAGGTTATTTAGATTAATATAGATTTGTTAGTCTAACCATATTTTCTATTGTGACAATATAGATTTCTCATTTGACAAATTTTGTGATATTTTTGGCACGATTGATCATGGACCTGCTGCAACAATAGCTGAAGGTGCACAAGGAATACTGAAAGCTAAAACACCTATTACAAGGGAGATGCATAGAAAAAATTGCTCAAAAACATGGAGCTCAATATTGCCAATTGTAAAAAGAGTTATTTTACAAAGAAGAAGATTATAACCTTATAGGTAAGAAACCTAAAAAAAAGGAAACCTTAGGCTTGCACATAATAATTAATAAAATAATTAATTATTATGCACCTAAAGTTAGCTTAAGTGAAAAAGAGATAAAAGGTAACTTAATTAATTAACCAGATATTGTTTAATTAATCAAGTAAAACCAATTACTCTAACACCCCCCCTTAAGCTAGACTTAGGGAGAAGCTAAAACCTAGAAGAAGCTACTGAAAGCAAAGAACAATGGGTCCTGACAACAACGCCAGATCAGGTTCCCAAGTACAAGGAAATCTCTATGAAATGGAGAAAAAAGGAGAAAACCCAATGGGAAAACCTCCTTTCCAAAAAGAGAAAGAAGAACATGCAGAAAGAAACATGAAGGAAGGAAGGCCTCATGAAGAACCCCCAAGGACAACTTACTTCACCCCAAGCATCAAGCACAACTAAAGATAGCACGGTGAGGAAAAAGGCTTCATGAAGATGTTAGCAACCTGCTCGGCAGTGGGAATATACTCCAAGATGAGAGAACCATCCTGAATCAACTGTTCGATGAAATGCATATGAAGCTCAATGTGCTTTGTCTGCTGATGCTCCACCAGGTTGTGAGAAATATGTATAGCACTTTGCTTGTCACACCAAAGAATAGTGGGACTATCAAGAGGAAAATCAAACTCAGTCATCAACTGTCGAAGCCATAAGATCTCCTAACTAGCAAGCACAACAGCTCAGTACTCAGCCTCTATAGATGATAATGCATGAAGAGTCTGCTTCTTGCAAGACCATGTGATAGGATCAGAGCCAAGACAGAAAACAAAGCCAGAAGTAGACTTCCGATCATTGACATCACCAGCCCAATTTGAGTTAGTGTAGCCAACAATGTGAGGATCCCCTGATGTGTAGTGAATGCCATAAGAAAGGGTGCCCTAAATGTATCACAAAATATGTTTGGAAGCTTTCCAGTGACTCTCATGAGGATCATGGGAGAATTGAGAGACAAAGCCAACCACAAAGGAAAGATCAAGATGAGTGTGAGTTAGGTATAACAAACTACCAACCAACTACCTGTAAAGTGTAGAATCTATTGAAGAAGTGGGGCAAGTAGTAGTCAAAACAACCCCTGAGTAAAAAGGTGTGGTGGTAGGCTTGCAATCAAGCATTCCAAAGCGCTAAAGCATATCAAGAGCATACTTCTTCTCGTGAATGGTATCCCATTAGAGGACTGAATCACCTAAAGTCTAAGAAAATAATGCAGGAGACTAAGATTTGTCATCTCAAACTGCTCCATCAAAGCTCGCTGAGCATGCTGAATCATAGAGGATGAGCTACCTATGATGAGGAGATCATCAACATATAGCACAATAATCGAGATCTCACCCTCAATATTCTGAATATAGACTATAGGATTATAATGATAGTGTGTGAAACCAGTGGAGAGCAAAAAGGAGTCCATCTTCTCATACCAAGCCCAAGGGGCCTGTTTGAGACCATATAGGGAATTCTAAAGTCTACAAACCAAAGAAACATCCTAAACAAATCCCTAAGCCTACTCCATATAGATCTCCTCTTGTAGGTCACCATGCAAGAATGCACTCTTCACATCCATCTGAGAAATGGACCAGACCCTAGAAGGTGCAAGTGATAGTACAAAGCGAATAGAATTAATCTTGGTGACAAAGGAAAATGTCTCGGAGTAATCAATACCCTCAACCTGCAAGAAACCTTTTCGCAACAAGATGTGCTTTGTACTTATCAATAGAACCATCAGCAACATACTTGGTGCGATACAACCATCTGCACCGAACCATCTTTCAACCCTTAGGAAGAGGACAAAGATCCCAAGTACTATTCCTCATCAAAGAAGAATACTCCTCCTCCATAGCACTATCCCACTTAGGGTGACCTGTCACCTCTGAAAACTTTTGAGGATCCTCGGAAAGAGCATGACTCAAAAGACTAGAACCCACAAGATGAGAACGGGTGCAACAAGTGTTTGAAGGATCATCTACCATAGATCCTGATGCCTCAATAGTAAAGCAAGCCCATTTGGGCATCTGAGGTGGAGCAAGTGGAGGTGGAGATGGGGCATCATCAACATTCTCATTAGAATCATCCTCAACATAATCCTGAAGAGCTGCAATGTGAGGAGTAGGTAGTGAAGTAGACATTGGAGATAGGGTATCCACTATGGGAAGGCGCTCATCAAACTAGACATCCCGTCGAAACATGACCTCTCTAGAATCAATATCAAACAACCTATATTCCTTAACATCCTCACAGTAGTCGACAAAAATGAGGGGTCGACTCTTCTGCTCCATGGCTCTCCTCTGAGCATCAGGAATGAAGGCCCATGCCTCACTACCAAATACTCGAAATGATGAAACATCAAGCTTGTCATGAGACCAAGCCTCCTTAGGAGTCATATGTTGAATCACCTTGTGAGGCATCTAATTCTGAATATAGTTGGTACAATTAATGACCTCAACCCAAAAGGATGGATCCATTTACCTGGATTGAATCATACAATTCACCATCTCCCATAAAGTCCTATTCTTTCTCTCAGTGACACCATTCTGCTAAGGGGTGTAGGGAATAGTAAATTGATGTTGCAAACCATGCTCAGTGCAAAAATCTCTAAAATCCTGATTCACATACTCCCCCCCATTATCTATACGTATCCACCAAACAGAAAGGCTAGACTGCTTCTCTCCAAACGTCTTGAAGATTCGAAAGGAATCAAAGACATCAGACTTGTACATAAGAAAGTACACCCATGTACGTCTAGAGAAGTCATCAATGAATGTGAGTACATACTTGGCCCCAGAAAAAGGAGTGGGAAATGACATGAGGTCACTATGAATCAATTCCAAGGGTTCCAAAGCACAAGTGGCGCTTCCCTTCAAAAAGGGATCCTTGTGATGCTTTCCAAGCACACAACCATGATAAACACTGTCGGTGCAGGAAATCGGGGGAAGACCAAGAACAAATGCCTGAGTACTCATTTGTTGAAGATATTTGTAATTGACATGGCCCAAATGCTCATGCCAAAGCTTACTCACAGAATCTACATGTTCTATAAGAGATGGACTTGTACCCGTAGAAGGCTCAAATCCATCAAATTTGTAAACATGAGATGCAGTATCAACATACCCAGTAGCCACAATCAAATCAAAGTCATGGAGGTCCTGAATAACCACATGATATGGTGAGAACTCAACTATCTTACGAGAGCCAGAATGGAAAATCTGATAAATGGACAAGAGGTTCGTCGAGATGTCAGAACAACCAGAACATCCTGTAGAGTACCCCCATCCAAAGTGACATAACCTGAATGCAAGACTGAAAGTTGTGTAGAGTCACCCACACCAATCTGTGAAGTACCACAAGAGGCAAGAGAAGTGACCAAGTGCTGAGTGTGAGTCATATGGTGAGAAGCACCAAAATCTAGAATCCAAGTGGACCCATAGCTCGATGCATGAGCAGTGAGAGCATGACCTTTCCCTATGGAAGGAGAAGATGACTGAGGTGAGGAGATGTGATGCTCCTACTAAGCTTCCTCTAAAGCCTCTAATCATTTCCAACACCCAAAAACTGGATGTCCTTCCTTGCCATAGAAGTTGCAAGTGTCTCCTGATTTCTTCTTAGTCTTGGAGGAAGACTCACCAAACTTCAAAGATTTTCCCTGTTTCAGATTAAGTGGTGGTTTGGAATCAGACTTAGGAGGTGGTTTGGAGGTATGCTCATTGCCTGCATAATCTTTCTTGAGCTTCAATTTCTGCTTCTATTTCTCCTTAGATGATTGAGCAACCAATGCTTTGTTCTTTGATCCTGAGAGCATATCAAGCTGAGAAAGGTGTGACTGCTCACAAGACAAACACTCACAAAACACATCAAAGGTAGGCATGGTAAAACAAGTACCAAGACCATCCATGGTGGAGTAGAATGAAGAAGCATATATCTGAAATAGACCACGAAGCTTTGAAAGGATCAAGTAAATGCACTTTGTGTCTAACTTATTCTTGCCACAACCCTGTAAAATAGTGCGGATTGTTTTGAACTTGGTCAAAAAATCCTCAATAGTGGGAAATGATTCAGGTAATAGTGAAGTTAGCTCTGCCTCAATCCGTAATGAGCATAACTCATTAATGGTCCCAAAAAGTGTCTCAAACTTCAACCAAATGGTGCGAGGAGTGAGCAAAGCATCAAGGTGAAATAGAAGGCGATCTGAAACATGTAGAGATAGAAAACCCATAGCTTCATCCATCTTGTTCCTATGCTAAAGAATCTCAAAAAGACACTGCAACTGAGGCTGAACCTCATCTAGACAAGACCACAACCCTCGTGACCTGAGAAGCCTTGTCATGTGAGACTTCCAGGTGTGATAGTTGTGTGATGTGAGTAACTCAACTGAGGAGTCTTCCATGAAACTTGGCACCTGTACCTGTAACTGTAACTATACCTATACTTGTACCTATACCTGCTAGTGTTTTTTATTATTATGTGATCTTTCAGAATACATAGAAGATGCATAAGGGTTGGATTGTTTTGAGAGTTTTGGCGTTCTAGTTTTCTGATGTAAATGACAAAAAGTGAGAGAAAAAAAAACACCCCCTACAAAAGATAAACCCAAACCCTAGTACAAACTGAGAAAGAGGAAGCAATGCATAAGCAAAAAAGCTTCAAAAAAAATTCTCATGTACCTAAATAAAATTTTGAAAAAAAAGATCACATAGCTGAAGAGAGCAGGCTAAGAGCTTTCCAGTGCCTATTCATTTTTGAAAAATGAAGACCGTTTGCACCTTTTATGGCCTCAGAAGTGCAGAAAGAGGACCCCACTTTGGCTGGAAAAAATAGTCAAACAAAAAATTTAGTAAAAAGTACCAGTTTCATGACATTCGGCATAGAATTATCTTTCCAATGGTATCTCGTTTGAAAAAAATGGAGACCGTATGCCCATTTTATACCCGATTTTGTGAAGCCTCCATAAAAAGAACAATACTACCTCCTTTAAGCCTTGAGGGCTAAAAAAAGAGCCCCTGGTTCAGTCAGTGACTAGGGGCAAGTCTGGTGAGCTAGGAGCTCGGCGATCCAATGAGCTCAGTGAGCTAGGCCAGGCTCAGCGAAGGCGGCGGAGCTCAGGTGGCAGCTAGGAGCATGGCGATGACAAAGCTCAAGCGACGACCGAGAGCTTGACAACGGTGGTAGTAGGACCCGATGGTGGTTGCAGAAGCCTCGACAAGGTAGCACAGAACACTCCAGGGAAGGAGCAAACAACGCAGTGACAAAGGAATAAAAAGCTCCAAAGTGGCAGGGGCAGTGAGGGCTGTAGCAAATTTAAGAAAATGATAGTGCTCGGCCAGGAAAACACAGCTTGAGCTTGATGAGCTCAAAGCAACATCGATAGGAGTTAAAATTTGTGGCCAAAAGAACCACAGGAGACTCGATAGCAGTGGCCACGGAGAACCCTAAGGCGGAAAACCAGGAGAAACCAACGGCAGTGATAAAGGAGAAACTAGAGGTGTGACGGCGATGGTGATGGCTAGAAAAAAAAATAGAGGTCGGCGGACCACTAGGAGAAACTAGAGTTAGCCGGGAGAAAGGCAGCAGTAGAGGAAAAACCAGGGGCATGGTGAGAGCTTGGGCGAAGGCCGAAAAAACACAGAGGTTGGCAGCGATGGTGGGAGCTCGGGCGGTGGTTGGAGAAAGCCTGGAGGTCGGCGCTGATGCCAGAAAAGGATCCCGACGGGAGCTATGAATGACGTCGGTTGTACTACCACCTGCATTACCTATAGTACTCGCAAGGTAGGTGGTACAGCTCGTACCGTGGGTGCAAACCCACACAAATTTTTTCTTTTTTGCAATATTTTTGAAGAACTCTTTGAAATTCGCCTGGTTTATTTAAACTAGTTTCTAATGCAAAAACTCAAACACAAGAACAGGGAGCTTCATTCTGGCTCTGATACCATGAATGTGCACAAGGAATACTGAAAGCTAAAAACCCTGTTACAAGGGAGATGCACAAAAAAATTGCTCAAAAAGATGGAGCTCAATATTGCCAATTGTAAAAAGAGTTATTTTACAAAGAAGAAGATTACAACCTTATAGGTAAAAAACCTAAAAAAAGGAAACCCTAGGCTTGCACATAATAATTAATAAAATAATTAATTATTATGCACCTAAAGTTAGCTTAAGTGAAAAAGAGATAAAAGGTAACTTAATTAATTAACCTGATATTGTTTAATTAATCAAGTAAAACCAATTACTCTAACAATAGCCAGCTTTGATTCTTTCAGAGAGGTATGCGAAAGATTATAGTAATATAGATTGGTTATTCTAAGCATCTTTTCTATTGTATGTAGTTTAACTACTAGCTTGATGGTTTGTATAGGTGCTTGTAAGTCTAGAACGTGAACATACTACTCTTGTGGAAGACTCTGCCTTGAATGCCTCCAATAGGAAAATTTTGTAAAATTTCAATTTTGAAATGTGAAACAATGTAAGAAGGCCATAACTATGTATTGAGACAATTCTATAGTAACTTATTGTAATTAATCGAGCTACAACTGGAGGTTTTCTTCCTGTTCTTTCCAACCGGTATGCTCATTTGAACCAGGTTTTGTAATATCTCTTATTTATATATAATAAAATACAGTGGCTTGCCTACAATATAACACTTTACATGTTTGCAATATAACACTTTACAATTATATGGGTTAAAACCCTTTTTAAATGTCTTATATGGGGTATAACACTTTACAATTATATGGGGATGAATTTAGCATGTTTGCTTGAATCTTCATCTACATTGTTGTATAAATCAAAACATGGGTAACTCTATATTTACCTAGTTATGTTTAATAAATAGATCTATATGTACTCCACATATCTAGAACATTATCATCACATTCATTAAGTTCATATATAACTCTGACATCTACTATGCTCTTGTCCACATGAAGAGTGTACCATACATGTTAGACATGTATTGACCCTCTATTGGAGGCCTAAATAGATACTTGTATAAATTCTTCTCATATACTAGGTATAGAAAGAGAACCATACCATAAATATAGTTGAGTACACAATACTCTACAAATAGTGTTTTATGTAATGTAAAGTTAAAGACTTTTCCCATTCAAAATATCCTTTTAGATCCTAGCCTAATATTTTTTACAATTCCATTTAGGTTATAAAACAACTTGTAGGTTTTATCCATTTGTTCTCCTTATATTGTATCTTAATCCCTTAATATGAGAGTATGTTGCAAAACAAAATTATATCTAATGTCTTCTCCAAATTAAGAATGTAAATATGTAGTCCTTTTAAAAGAACAATAAAACATGGGACTAATTTCTTCATCAAACCCATTAAGAAAATTTAATGTGTATAATGCTAAATAACACATATTTTATTATAGATTCCAAAAAATATATCAACTATAAGATATTCTCTCCACTTCATATCATTTTATAATAGAATATCCCTTGATGCTATCTAAATGTATTAGAAAACACAAATCATTAAAAATTAGGTTATAATATGTATCTTAGTCATCTAGTCAAGGTATTAAATTTACCAAGGCTTCCTAAAGTTAGAGGGAAAGAAGTTTAAACTGCAAGATATAATTTTATTCAAACCTCTTTAACTCTTTTGATTGCACAATAATAAGGTTTGTAGGTGTGAATGATAATAGCATGTGGCATAAACATATTGAAAAGAGTTGATCTCGACATAAGGAATAAATCTAGATTCTTTATCATACTTAACCTATCACCTTGATGGTAGTTTTTTAGAACATGGTTTTATTATTATTATTATTATTATATTGTAATACTATTTAAGATGACAATTACAATTAAAGATGACGTTGTTATAACCTGCAAAAACCTTGATCCAACCTTTCAGCACTTACAATTACAATTAAAATTACAACACAATCTTGCTACCTTTTAGCACTTTCGACTCGTAAGGGAAATCGTCGGTCCAATGTAGCTCGGAGTGATTTAGAGTATTTGGGTGCAAAATAGGATCATCCCTGGTGTAAATGTACCCATACGGATGTGTTGGAACAATTCATTTGGTCGTACGAGTTGCAGAATGAAAGTTGCACCACTTTGCAACTTTACACCGCTTGCATTTGGCAACTTTTCCCTCCACTGAAAAGTCATCACCATAGTAAAATACCTACGAGATAGCAAAAAATGAGAGAGGCTTTTGTAGATGGTCCTAACCTGATCCCATAGCCTCTGATGTAGAGTTTGTATGCCCCACAGTCTCTGAGAAATAGCCCTTCAAATATTGCTACCTTTTAGCACTTTGGACTCTTAAGGGAAATCGCCGGTCCAATGTAGCTCAGAGTGATTCAGCGTATTTTGGTACAAAAGAGGACCATCCCTAGTGTAAATGTACCCATACGGATGTGTTGGAACAGTCTGTTTGGTCGTACGAGTTACGGAATGAAAGTTGCACCAATTTGCAACTTTACACTACTTGCATCTGGCAACTTTTCCTTCCATTGAAAAGTCATCACCACAGGAAAACGCCTCCGAGATAGCAAAAATTGAGAGAGGTTTTTTTAGATGGTCCCAACACGATCCCATATCCTTTGGCAGAGAGTCTGTATGCCCCATAGTCTCCAATAAATAGCCCTTCAAATATTCCTTCCTTTTAGCACTTTAGACTCTTAAGGGAAATTGCCGGTCCAATGTAGCTCGAAGTGATTTGACGTATTTGGGTACAAAAGAGGACCATCCCTAACATAAATGTATCCATATAGATGTGTTGGAACAGTCTATTTGGTCGTACGAGTTGTAGAAAGAAAGTTGCACCACTTTGCAACTTTACACTGCTTGCATCTGGCAGCTTTTCCCTCCACTGAAAAGTCATCACCACAAGAAAATGCCTTTGAGATAGCAAAAATTGAGAGAGGTTTTTGTAGACGGTCCCAACACAATCCTGTAGCCTCTGACAGAGAGTCTGTATGCCCCACAGTCTTCAAGAAATAGCACTTCAAATATTGCTGCCTTTTAGCACTTTGGACTCTTAAGGGAAATCGCCGGTCCAATGTAGCTCGGAGTGATTTGGCATATTTGGGTGCAAAAGAGGACCATCCCTAGTGTAAACGTACCCATACAGATGTGTTGGAACAGTCCGTTTGGTCATATGAGTTTCAGAATGAAAGTTGCACCACTTTGCAACTTTACACTGCTTGCATCTGGCAACTTTTCCTTCCATTGAAAAGTCATCACCACAAGAAAATGCCTCCGAGATTGCAAAAACTGAGAGAGGTTTTTGTAGATGGTCCCAACATGATCCTGTAGCCTCTAGTAGAGAGTCTATATGCCACACGGTCTTCGAGGAATAGCCCTCAAATATTTGTGCCTTTTAGAACTTTGGACTCTTAAGGGAAATCATCGATCCAATGTAGCTCGTAGTGATTCGACATATTTGGATGCAAAAGAGGACCATCCCTATCATC
The DNA here is from genome assembly GCA_007258455.2 of Sequoia sempervirens. Lineage (NCBI taxonomy): Eukaryota > Viridiplantae > Streptophyta > Pinopsida > Cupressales > Cupressaceae > Sequoia > Sequoia sempervirens. Next base: position 22,926 of record VDFB02298523.1, read on the forward strand.
AACATACCCATAAATATGTGTTGGAATAGTTCGTTTGGTTGTACGAGTTGCGGAATGAAAGTTGCACCACTTTGCAACTTTACACTGCTTGCATCTGGCAACTTTTTCCTCCACTGAAAAGTCATCACCACAGGAAAATGCCTTTGAGATAGCAAAAACTGAGAGGTTTTTGTAGATGGTCCCAACATGATCCTGTACCCTCTAACGAAGAGTCTGTATGGCGCACGGTCTTTGAGAAATAGCCCTTCAATTATTGCTGCCTTTTAGCACTTTGGACTCTTAAGGGAAATCACTGGTCCAATGTAGCTCGGAGTGATTTGGTGTATTTGGGTACAAAAGAGGACCATCCCTAGCATAAATGTACCCATACGGACGTGTTGGAACAGTCTGTTTTGTCGTACGAGTTGTGGAATGAAAGTTGCACCACTTTGCAACTTTACACGGCTTACATCTGGCAACTTTTCCCTCCATTGAAAAGTCATCACCATAGGAAAATTCCTCCAAGATAGCAAAAACCGAGAGAGTTTTTTGTAGATGGTCCCAACACAATCCCATAGCCTCTAACGAAGAGTCTGTATTCCCCATAGTCTCCGAGAAATACCCCTCAAAATATTTCTACCTTTTAGCACTTTGGACTCTTAAGGGAAACTGCCGGTCCAATGTAGCTAAGAGTGATTTGGCGTATTTGGGTGCAAAAGAGGACCATCCCTAGTGTAAAAATACCCATACGAATGTGTTGAAACAGTCCGTTTGGTCGTACGAGGTGTGGAATGAAAGTTACACCACTTTTCAACTTTACACTGCTTGCATCTGGCAATTTTTCCCTCCAGTGAAAAGTCATCACCACAGGAAAACACCTCCAAGATAGAAAAAACCGAGAGAGATTTTTTTATATGGTCCCAAAGTGATCCCATAGCCTTCGACAGAGAGTCTGTATGCCCCATGGTCTCTGAGAAATAGCCCTTCAAATATTGCTTCATTTTAGCACTTTGGACTCTTAAGGGAAATTGCCGGTCTAATGTAGATCAGAGTGATTCGGCATATTTGGGTGCAAAAGAGGACCATCCCTAGTGTAAACATACCCATACGGACGTGTTGGAACAGTCCGTTTGGTCGTACGAGGTGCGGAATGAAAGTTGCACCACTTTGCAACTTTACACTACTTGCATCTGGCAACTTTTCCCTCCACTGAAAAGTCATCACCACAGAAAAATGCCTCTAAGATAGAAAAAACTAAGAGAGGTTTTTGTAGATGGTTTGAACACTATCCCATAGCCTTTAACAGAGAGTCTGTATGCCCCATGGTCTCTGAGATATAGACCTTCAAATATTGCTGCCTTTTAGCACTTTAGACTCTTAAGGGAAACTAGTGGGCAACAGAGTTAACTTCTTCACAAACTTGGTTTGAAGTAATTTCATTCTTTTTTGTGCATTTGAGAGACCTTTTTATTGGAGGTTGATCTATGAGCCCTATTCTATGATATTACAAAAAAGTATTGTGGACCTATATTAAGCTACCACTCTCAATATCATACAAATTGAACCCTGGCATCAATAGACTTTGTATATCAAGCTACCACAATTCTGTTGATGTTAGCAACTTTTTCGATCTCTTCCAGCCATTCCAACAGATGATAGAGTTTGGAAAAGAGAGAAGGAAGTCTGCTAGCAAAGAGGAGAGTAGAGTTTACTTCAAGAGTAAAACATGGCACTTGCTAAGACTAAGCCTGCCCAGCCATGCAAAAGTGGCATACAATATAGCAAAGTTTGCCCATGTTAAGAAAGGGATGTGTCAAACATGATTAAATTCTGCCACATGTCTTGGCCATGAAACTTGAAAAGGTCCACACTCACCAAAGAGTGACATGACATAAAATATGGAATCTTGCCAAATCTGCTTCAAGAGGATAATGAGTGTCCGCACTTAGAAGAATATGAACATAGAAAATGAATGAGTGAAGTCTGCTCAGCATGTTAAGTCTAAAATGGCAAGAGAAAAGAGGAAGTCTTCCAGCCTTAAAGTGAAATTGAGCTCACCCCTCATTTGTAAAGGGTGGAGACAGTGTATAGAATTGTTGCAATAGACTATTTCTGATAATAAAAGATCTTATGCATGATTTGATTTGAACCACTTTTATTGTCAAATAGTGTGCATGGTTGCATAACTTCTTCCACCATAGATTGGAGATAGATAAGAATGAGATTACACTTGGAATAAAATTTTCTTTGAAAGTTTGTTAGATGAATGAAAGATTTAATAAGCATTGATTTATGGTGGAACTTTTGCTCATACTTTCTTTGAACGGATGATTTTCGTTCAATGCGTAAAGTTAGCCTAAGCTTACTCTATCAATTCTTAACTTCTGTCTAGATAAACATTGTTTGATTGGAAGGTAGTTATTCATGATATGAAAACCATAAGCACGTTTCCTTGAATATTGCAATGGCTTTGCATAGTTGGTGCGATTCCTGCATGGTGAAACAAAGTTTGGTTTCGTTTCACCAAGTCAATACTGTCTCTTCAATTCTTAGGAAGTAGATTAGAACTTATGACCCCTTGTCTCCTTTTTCAATTTGTTTGATCTGCAACCCAAATAAAAGAGCTTCATTGTCTAGACCTTCATTGTGAATTGAAAAAATATAGCCTCCTTGTGATTACTAGCAAATCACAATGCCCATTGAGCTTACCACACTTCCAGACCTGACATAATAAACCTTGGAATTTCCATATGATCTTCTCGCAATCTTAACATACGGGGTGGTTTTTCAAAAGAGGATAGGGTGTCTTTGGGCATTTTTATTCTGATGTACGAGTGTGTGATAAAACATGCATCAATAGGTTAAAGATAAGGATTTGACAATGCTTGCCCTCAATGGTTTGTCATTGTCTTGGGAGTCCTATATTCAAGTAATTAGTGCAAGGTCCAAACTCCCGAAGTTTGATCATTTGAGGGCTGATTGCATTCATTATGCATCAAGATTGATGGTTAGAGGTGTTGGCCAAAATTCTACTAATGAAGAGATTCATGTTCTTGTCGTGCAACCTTCAAAGAAGAAAGGAAGAAGTGGAAAGAAGGGATTCTTCAAGAGGAATCAAGACAAAGGAAATGATGGTGCTCCCCCTTCCAAGAAGAAGCAAGACTTGTCCAAGATTCAATGCTTTAGGTGTGATAAGTTTGGTCACTTTTCCAAAAATTGTTCAGATAGACCTAAGCATCAAGCCTCTATTGTAGATGTAGATGATGTTTCTCCACAGAACAATGAATATTTTTTTTGCTCAGCATTGTTAAGCAATGTACCCATTGACACCAACACTTGGCTGATCGATAGTGGTTTTCTTAGAAAGAGGGAGTTGATTATGAAGAAACATTTGCTCTTGTTTCTTGTTACACTTCTGTCAAAACTATCATTGCCCTTGCTATATCAAGAGGATGGAAGATTCATCAAATGGATGTGAAGACAACTTTTCTCAATGGCGTAATTGAGGAAGAATTTTACGTCGAGCAACCTGATGGTTTTTGAGGTTCATGGGAAGGAGTCACATGTGTGTAAGCTGAAGAAGGCCTTGTATGGTCTTAAGTAGGCTCCTCATGCATGGTACAAAAGGATTGATCGGTACCTGTCTAGTTTGGGATTCTTGAAGAATGATGTTGATTCAAATCTCTACTTCAAGGTAATTAGTGGTGATGCATTAATATTGGTACTAATTCATGCTTCTAGGCTGCATATATATATAATTTTAACATGTTTTATCCATTTTTCAGCCCCTACAACGCAAGTAAATGGTTGCATAGTGTGTGGAATGAGGGGGCAACAAGCCTGTAATTGAAATCTTTTCATCTCTCAACATCTATTTGTTACTTATGCAATGTGAAGTAATGCTTTGAGTTTGAAAGATGTGCAATGCAATGTAATCAATAATATGAATAATTTTTTAATTATTAGTTATGTAATGTGAAGTAATTGCATAACTGCTTAGGTTGACTTTGTAAAAACTATATTGTAATTGAATTTTTTTCATTTATCAGCATCTAGTTGTTACTTATGCAATGTGAAGTAATGCTTTGAGTTTGAAAGATGTACAATGCAATGTAATCAGCAATATGAATAAACTACATAATATAACCATTCTTTTTATGCTATTGTACATCAAGATATTTAACCATTGCTCACTTGATTAAATTTTCAAAGAGTTTAATTATGCACACATGGATGAGGCAATTAAATTTCTATTGTCAACTTCTATATATCAAATTGTCAAATAATCAAGTGTATGTCCATATACAAAAATGGCATCAACGACAACTCAAACAAAATTTTACAATATGTGGCATATGCCATCTCAGTATCTATTCAATATTTACATGCTAAAATGTCTATCTCATCCTAAACTACTGGTGGATCATCAAAATGGAGCCTCTTTGAAGCACTCGTTGCCTTTGAAGGTAGCTGCATAAGAAAAAGTCAAACCACAATTGAGATTAGTTATACTATATAATTTAAAATTGAATATTTAACATCAAAATCAATATACATTAAATTATAATTGAACTCTAAAATTGTAATATTGATTACCTAAAATATCCATCTCTTCAAAGGGCTAGGAGTCCTAGAATATTCCCCTCTAAAAGAACTAACCAAACCATATTTTGTAATTTCAATCTATATAGGTGAACAAAAACATAAAAGTGATCCAAGTTAGCATAAAATTGTCAATAATAGGAACACATAAATACCAAACAAAAAATAAAATGAACACATACTTCTTTAGGTTGATCTTTTTCTTTATCTCCTTTAGGTGTTTCGGCACCTCCTGCTTGAGGTGCTTCAACACCTACTCCTTAAAGTGTTCCAATACGTATTGCTTCGGGCATTGTGGAACTTTTCAACAAGGACATATAGCTCATAATTCCTTGCACATAAAAATGACAAGTACATATGAAACTACCAATCTATTTCGATGTATGTATAATCAATATAAGATCTTAAAATTATTAATTCAATCAAATTTGAGTTCAATTACCTTCCCCTTATCCAACATTGCACTTCCATAATCTGGACAAGGCTGTACCTCACTCGCACTAGGTATTTCCTACAAGAGAAAAATAAGATAAACATATAAGTTATATAATTTCATTGATGACAATTCAAATGACAAGAAAGTATATAATAAATAAATGTAAATGAGTGAGTGCAAAAATATATACTGTGTACGTGTTGAGGCCAAATGAAATGGCCTTCAGGGTGCTATCCGTCACTTGTGTTACCTCCTCCTCAGACATCAACTATTAAATAGACCATGTAAATAAATATTAGTACATTATACTATCTCTTATTAATATTCATTTAAAAAAAAATGCAAGTTATGAATTCACAACTTAAATTTTACCTGTGTCACTATTCCAATGTCCCCCTCTCTAGCAAGAGAGGACTCTATACGGTGTGCTCCACTCCCTTACGTCTGATCTATAATGTCCACATCATGGAAGTCATAATCGGAAGTGTCCAAGGGATGCTCGGCAGGCTGTACAAGAGGACCCAAGCATATCTGGCAGCACATGGAGCAAGTATGTGGTACACAAATATGTGGACCTGATGAGGATGATGCAACAACACTCGAGCCATCACCAACATCACTAGAATGTGGCTGAGCTACTATAGAAGCATGCGAAACCAAAAGACCACTCAAAGAGTGAATAGCGTGGATAGTCTGTGTGGCCGCATCCTGCATAATATCTGGATGCTATACTAAAGGTGGCAGAGGAAGGTGAGGGAGGGGAACATATGGGTGGGGTATTACTCTAACTTCCCCTAGTCTATCCTGGGGCATACCTCCACCAACGCCCTAGAAGGGTTTAATATCAAAGTAATTGACATGATGCCCTAACACAAACTCAGCATATAATTTTTTTATAAAGTAAAATGGTATATCACAATTGTTGTTCATTGGTTTCAAAAAAACCATACACTAATGATCCCAAAAGTTTTCTACAATTTCTCTATGAGTGCACCATTTTATAGAAAGTTTTGGTTTATTAACATTAACCGGCAAACTAGTGCGAGGGTTAACAAATAAAGAGGCTATTTGGGCTTTGGTTATTCTGAGATCTTTCACATCATCATAGGACAATCCACATGCATAATATTCTCTCATGTCTTCTCGCCACGAATAAAAGACATTATGTTGCGAGGAGAGGGTTTCTATGTTTTTAATTATTTCTTTCATTGTGTTTGACATCTCAGATAATCGAGGGACTCTCATATAAACTTTAGAAATGCCCCTTAATTGTTGCAATTTTTCACAAATTAATTCTTCAATTGATGGCTGTGGAGGTGGTGGAGGTGGTGGAGTGTTTGGAATTTGTGCATTTTCATTATCAGTAGCCATAATGCCTGATTAAAGTTAAAAACAAATTAATCTAATTAAAATTAGACAATATAAATGAAAATATTATAAAAATACCCTAGTTTTTTAAAAAAATACAACTAAAACCCTAGTTTTTAACAATAATCTATAAAATTATCTAATTTTTAATCCAAATACATAAAAAACACAATTTTTAAATCAAAATACATTACAAACATTCAATTTTTATCAAAATCCATTACAAACATTCAATTTTCATCAAAATCCATACTAAACTCAATTTTTTCATAAAAAATCTATCAAAAACCCTATTTTGAAAAAACTCTAAAAAATTAACTACAATTACAAAATCTAATTGAAAATTGGATTAGAGCAAAGAAAAACCAAGAATCTAACCTTTTGAAGATGGATTTGCACGAAATCAAATATCTGATTTGTGGAATGAAGTTTTCACTACACCCATGGTTAAACAAATGTGAAATGAGTTTTAATTGGGCCAAAATGAAATATATATGTGTCTCACAAATTGGATATCTGATTTGGATTGGATATCCTATCCAAATCCGATATCCAATATGGAAATCTAGGTTTTGGCTTTGCTTTGGTAGTGTGTACTGACACCCAAGCCACATAAAGTCAACTTAGAATTTTTCGTGTTTTTGAGTCGATGAAACACGTAATTTTTTCTCCATTGCCACTTTTTGGCATACCATGATCCTGCACATACCCTAGATCTTGAAGGAAATTTTCTATTATGGAAAATAAAATAAAAAAAACCCTCTGTGAATGAATTAGAAATTGTTGAGGGAGAAAAATTGTGTATATTGTTAAATTTCTCAGTTTCCTGATGAAAAACCCTGTTGAAAGTAATTGCCTAATTTAAGTATTATATTTATTATTTAATTGTGAATGTATGTATATATATATATATATATACATTCATATATAAATTGAATTGTGAAAATATTATTATAAATACATGAATTCTTTTTGAAATCACCGTACATGCAATATTGGGGTTTTGATTTTTATATTTATAAAAAATGAATTAAAAAAAAACTCGTCATGCAATTTTCAGTAAAATCATGAAATTTTGTTTTGGATTTAAGAATTTAGTATAAAGTAATGGGAGCCACAGGAGGCTACCCCCATGGCTGACCCCCATAGGGGAGCCGGCTATGAGGGCAGCGCCTAGTGATGCCTTCACAGGCATTGCCAGTGTTGCCTACACAGTTGTGCCCTCCCATGGAGGGTTCGGCTGTGTAGACAGCCGACCCTGCCTTTGCATATTATAAATTTCTTTTATTTTTATTTTTTAATTATTATTTGGTTTTAAAATATGATTATAATTTATATATATAAATGCTTCATATATAATATATATATTATTTTAATATATGTTATATATGTAATGCATATATATTATAATATAGAAGTTTATAATATGTGTTTAAAGTTAATTGAATGTAATTTTAATTTGGAGAATTAAAATGTTTATTTATATATTTAAATAAAATGTTTAATTAAATTGATTTCGTGTGCTTATATTTAAATGAATGATATAATGTTAATTAGTGTTGAAAAGTATGAATGTACATTTTATAATGAAATATAATAATAAAAGAAAATGAAATTTTGATTCTAATATATGTTTATGAAATTGGGTAAATTATAAAATTGATTTTCATATTAAATGGAAGATGAATTATGTATCACTTGATTAATTTCATACTTCATGTTCTTGATTGACTGGATTTAGTAAATCCTAATAATAGATGTGTATTATCCCTAAATTGCTTTAAATTTGTATTTTCTCTTTTATTGGAAAAATTGGGAATGTATTAGAAGTACAAGTCTTCAAGAAAAGTTTGTTTTAATGTGGGAGTTGTTATTTGTTTAAATACCACCTTTGAAATAACTAGGGTTGTGCACATGATTTATGCATGGTTTTGACATGAGGTTCTATAAACAAGAGGTTTTGTCCGTTGTGATATTTTGGCTATAAGATTTTAGATATATGTGCACCTTATCTACCCTTAGTTAGTAAACTTAGTTTCCTTGTGTTATTTTTAGGGGAGTGGCTCTTTGTGAGGGCCGACACACAAAGTGGTGCTTGGGTAACTCATGTAGAGTTAGTAAGTCAATAAAAACTAAATCTACATATTAGTTAGTTTAAAAACCTTTAACTAGATTAATAAGCCTCACTTATAGACTCAAGGGCTAATTCAGTCTTGAGAATAAGTCGAGAAGGCCTAGAATGGCAAATCAATATCATGTTATTTTAAAAGATATTTGATTTCGCAACAGTTTGCATGTGGGGCTGGGTTTCATAAGAGGTTACCAAGGTAACCCAAGTTGGGGGCCGAAACCTAGGAAGAAACACTAGGGTAACCTATGCAACATTGTGATGTCACTCCATCTAAAATAATAGTAACCTTGTAAACTTGGAATATTTGATTATCCTAATTCTAGAAGCAATGTAACCATTAAGTTAAGTCTGTACTTGTATAGAGTTTCTATGGTTTTACTTGTGTCTAGGGTTTGTAGGTTATGTCTAGGGAACCTTATTACTATCTCCTAGCATGGGGGGTGGACCTATAGGTACCACATGGTTGGGTGGAACGTGCACCTTACTCTGTTGGGTCCCTAGTTTTTGTTCGTGGCAATGAGTACTTCATGGATGGAGAGCTCGAATGTGGATATATATGTACTTCCTTATTTCTATCATTGGAAATTTTATATTTGTATCACTCCTCAAATGTTAATGAGGTGAACATTTGTAATATGTAATTGTAAACTATGATTTGATCTACCTCATTTGGAGAATGAGTATTGTAATGTTATTTCAAATGCAATGTAAGAATCTTATTTGTATTTTATATCTTCATTCATGAAATTCAAATGTTATAAAATGTATGCTTTTAAGTTTATGTTATTAAATACATGCAATGCTAAATACTATAGTCGTCTATGGGTTTTTCAAGTAGTGTGTCGTCGTGTATCTTAGGGAATGTTTGCAATTAAAAAGTTAATATTAACACTTTAAAAAATAAATTATTACACTATCATGTAGTCAATGCATCATTCTTTAGGTTACAAGACGGGGCATTACAGTATATATATATATGTGTGTGTGTGTGTGTGTGTGTGTGTGTGTGTGTGTGTGTGTGTAGAAATAATTATGTACATATATGCATTGAAGTTCCCCTTTATGAACACATTTACAAACACACACACATATAAGTATATATGTGTATATACAAAGGACTATATCTAAATACTTGTGTATAGTATATTTTATTATCACCATCTAACTCGAGCTTGGAATTTATGAAGACAAGAAACATCCAAATTATTTTTCCCCTCAATTAACCAATTGGGAAGGCTGCAAATTCAAACCTTTTTGTTTGCTTATACCATATCATCTACTTTGAAGTTTAGCATTAGTACAGGCAGCAAAAGGATTGAATTTGAAGCCTTCTCAACTAGTCAGCTGAGGGAAAATCTAGTATGGATGCTAAATTTCATTTTGGGGACCCTACATTCTTCTATGTAAAAAAAACCTTGCCGATTTATTTGAACTTATAGGAAAAAAACAATATTTGAAACATATTGATACAAGATTCAACCTAAATCCTTTACAAGAAAATATCAAAGACAAATAGAAAATTGCATAAAAGGTATTTGACACTTCCTTTACTAGTTTTTGAATTGAAAATTCAAGAAACATTATTTCCAACTAAATATTATAGACAAAATCAGAAAATTGTAAAACAACTATTAAAATAAAAGCTAAAAATCAGAGCTAGATCACAAATGAGTTGGAACCCACACTAAACATTATTGTAGAAGGAAAGTAGGCTTTGTAAAACTTGGTTTTTCAATTCAAATTTGAAGCTATATTGTTTTTTATGAAACCCATATTAAATAGAACTCGTAAACCAATGAGCACCAATAATTTGCACAACCTCCCCACAATGGCACAGGCTTAATCAACAATTCAAACTACATCATCTAACAATAATTTTTTCTATCAAATAGAGAATTTTCAAAAGAGACATTGCATAACAAATCTGCTTACTGACCAAGCTGATGGGGAACCCACTTGAAATTTCAAACAAATAAATTGAATAGATAAAAAGAGATATTAGAAACAATAACACTTACTAGCTGCCAAACTAATTTTATATCCATCATATTCATAATCTACAAATGGTCCTATGTTAATGCATCTAATAGCACAAATGAAAATAGATAACCAAAACAATAAATACTAGGCAATAAAAAATACCAACCCTAAGCATATTTATTGAGTAAACAAACATTTTCAACTACA
>VDFB02298524.1:0-77499 GCA_007258455.2 Sequoia sempervirens
AATAATAGTAACCTTGTAAACTTGGCATATTTGATTATCCTAATTCTAGAAGCAATGTAACCATTAAGTTAAGTATGTACTTGTATAGAGTTTCTATGGTTTTACTTGTGTCTAGGGAACCTTATTACTATCTCCTAGCATGGGGGGTGGACCTATAGGTACCACATGGTTGGGTGGAACGTGCACCTTACTCCATTGGGTCCCTAGTTTTTGTTCGTGGCAATGAGTACTTCATGGATGGAGAGCTCGAATGTGGATATATATGTACTTCCTTATTTCTATCATTGGAAATTTTATATTTGTATCACTCCTCAAATGTTAATGAGGTGAACATTTGTAATATGTAATTGTAAACTATGATTTGATCTACCTCATTTGGAGAATGAGTATTTTAATGTTATTTCAAATGCAATGTAAGAATCTTATTTGTATTTTATATCTTCATTCATGAAATTCAAATGTTATACAATGTATGCTTTTAAGTTTATGTTATTAAATACATGCAATGCTAAATACTAGAGTCGTCTATGGGTTTTTCAAGTAGTGTGTCGTCGTGTATCTTAGGGAATGTTTGCAATTAAAAAGTTAATATTAACACTTTAAAAAATAAATTATTACACTATCATGTAGTCAATGCATCATTCTTTAGGTTACAAGACGGGGCATTACAGTATATATATATATGTGTGTGTGTGTGTGTGTGTGTGTAGAAATAATTATGTACATATATGCATTGAAGTTCCCCTCTATGAACACATTTACAAACACACACACATATAAGTATATATATGTGTATATACAAAGGACTATATCTAAATACTTGTGTATAGTATATTTTATTATCACCATCTAACTCGAGCTTGGAATTTATGAAGACAAGAAACATCCAAATTATTTTTCCCCTCAATTAACCAATTCGGAAGGCTGCAAATTCAAACCTTTTTGTTTGCTTATACCATATCATCTACTTTGAAGTTTAGCATTAGTATAGACAGCAAAAGGATTGAATTTGAAGCCTTCTCAACTAGTCAGCTGAGGGAAAATCTAGTCTGGATGCTAAATTTCATTTTGGGGACCCTACATCCTTTTATGTAAAAAAAACCTTGCCGATTTATTTGAACTTATAGGAAAAAAACAATATTTGAAACATATTGATACAAGATTCAACCTAAATCCTTTACAAGAAAATATCAAAGACAAATAGAGAATTGCATAAAAGGTATTTGACACTTCCTTTACTAGTTTTTGAATTGAAAATTCAAGCAAAATTATTTCCAACTAAATATTATAGACAAAATCAGAAAATTGCAAAACAACTATTAAAATAAAAGCTAAAAATCAGAGCTAGATCACAACTGAGTTGGAACCCACACTAAACATTATTGTAGAAGGAAAGTAGGCTTTGTAAAACTTGGTTTTTCAATTCAAATTTGAAGCTATATTGTTTGGTATGAAACCCATATTAAATAGAACTCGTAAACCAATGAGCACCAATAATTTGCACAACCTCCCCACAATGGCACAGGCTTAATCAACAATTCAAACTACATCATCTAACAATAATTTTTTCTATCAAATAGAGAATTTTCAAAAGAGACATTGCATAACAAATCTGCTTGCTGACCAAGCTGATGGGGAACCCGCTTGAAATTTCAAACAAATAAATTGAATAGATAAAAAGAGATATTAGAAACAATAACACTTACTAGCTGCCAAACTAATTTTATATCCATCATATTCATAATCTAAAAATGGTCCTATGTTAATGCATCTAATAGCACAAATGAAAACAGATAACCAAAACAATAAATACTAGGCAATAAAAAATACTAACCCTAAGCATATTTATTGAGTAAACAAACAATTTCAACTACAATTCCTCCTATGGTAATGGGTAGAAGATGAAAAATGCATAGGGATAAACCCAGTCACATCCTGAGCAAGCGCTTGTAAAAAAAAAATGCACATTATGTGAAAGTGAACAACAGGGAAAAGAGTATGACACAACATATTGGTACAAGACAAGCAGTCTATGTAACAATTGTTAGAGATATTAGGATGATGTACTCAAGAATTAGATGTATGTCATTCTCTAGTGTTTTCCTTATAGTTTTTTTACAATTTTCCCACTTCTCTATAATATTTAATCCCAAACAATGCAACTTGAGTTTACAACATATTCATGTATATATGTATGTATATGTGTACATATATGTATAACATATACATACCTATTACCTTAAGAGAAATTGTACTTAAATGTTGGCCTATTGTTCTGTATGGATCCAAAACATGCACTTAAAGCTTCCTTCTTCCATCAAAAAATATGGTCAGGGTTGGTTATTTGTACATTGTTTGTCTATTGTTTTGATTGTCTGTGTGTATCTTTGGTGTTCTAGCCATTACCATGGGGGAAATTATAGTTATTTATGCGTAGGGTTTAGTGTTGTATGAAAGAATTAGCATATTGGAGGTAAAATTATGTTGGTGGTTGTCCAGTATTATTCTAGTAGGTCTTTTACAATTTGTCTATTTGTGGTGATTTCAATGAAGCTTGTGTGTTTTTGGAGAACATAATTCTACTAATTTCTACAAATAGAACCACACATATAATCTATGTGAAACTAAAGAGAATCATTGAGATTATGTTCAAAACATTTAGTTTTACAGATCTTATAAACTCTTCTCATGCAAAGAATAAAAAATAGTTATCCCATAGAAGAATAAGAATACCTCACTTGGTTGTGCATAGACAACACTGAATATTGAAACAACCTTTTCATCATATGTGTATGTCTTTGGTGTTGTAGCCATTACCATAGGAGGAATTGTAGCTATATGCATGTAGGGTTTAGGGTTGTATGAAACCATTGACATACATACATACATATATAGATATATATACAAAATCATTGAGATTATGTTCAAAGCAGTTGATTTTAAAGATCTTATAAATTCTTCTCATGTAAAGAATAAAAAAATAGTTAACATAAAAGAATAAGAATACCTCACCTAGTTGTGCATACACAACACTAAATATTGAAAGAGCCTTTTCATCATCTATGTATATCTTTGGCATTGAAATCATTACCATAGGAGGAATTATAGCTATCTGTGTGCAGGGTTTAGGGAGCTGCATGAAACCATTGACATATATATATATATATACATATATATACATATATATACATACATACATAAATAAATATATATATTTATACATACATACATATATATATGCATACATACATACATACATACATACATACATACATACATATATATATATATATACATACACACATACACACATATATATACATATGTAGACACATATACATACTCTTTGCATCTTTCTTGCCATACACATGTCAAATGGTTTTCATTTTCAATGAAGCTTGTGGGGTTATACTCTTTTATACATTGGTGTTTTTCATAAATAATTAATTTATTGTTAATGTCTTTTTGCTATATGTTTGTATAAAAAGAGTTGCATTATCTGCCATTTCATATTATACAAAAATGGGGGAATTGTAATAGATCTATTAGTAAAATATGCATACATATATTTATCCATATATACATGTCTATACACATGCATATATATATACATACATACAATACATCAACCCATCCGCAAATTGGATTTGTCAGCTTTGCTTATTGTTCCTTTTGATAGCAAGTTTGAGGGTTTTAACACTGGTGTGCTACAAAATCCATGAAAAAATATATGTATATACACATGTGTGTGTGTGTATATATATACACACACATATATATAAATATACACACACACACACACACAAATATATATATATATACACACTTAATTGAGACTCCAACCTACATTAGTGTTATTCTAATACCTCTTTTAGGAATTTTCCATTTCTCTATAATATTTAGTGTGAGGTGATGTAGCTTGAATTTTCAATCAAGTTTGTTGAGTTATACTCTTTTCTACAGGGGTTTTTTGCATAGATGATTAATTTATTGTTAATATCTTCTTGTTATATGTTTCTATCTTAGAGGTTAAACATAAACAAAATCCTGTTCACGGCTCAGTTGATGGAGATCCTGTTGAAAATTTTACACAAATAACAAACACTATGCATATATATATATATATATATTTGCAATTTCTCCATCCATACAAAACCATAATGGTAGAAATCCATGGAAAACAACTTACAAATCCTAGAGAAAAAGAGTTTTAACATTTAAGCAATAAATAAGCCATTTATACAAAACACCCAATTAAAATGACCTACACATTGTGCAACACCACAATTTTAAAACCCTCCAATCTGCCATAAAACGAAGCAAAGGTTGATGATTTCATTTTTACAATAGTCCATGATGAAACCAATAGCATAATGGCTCTTTCAATAACGCAACTTAATCAATATACTTCCTCACACATTATGCACAAAATCCAAGCTACATTCGCTGGAATTCAATATCATAGAGAAATAGAGAAATTGTAACACACCTATTACACAAAAAATACTATTCAAGGCTTAGCTAATGAAAATCCTTTTGGAAACTTCAAACAAATAGCAAACCCTCTGTATATCCATATATATACAATCACTCCTATCTTAATCTGCAATTGGGCGATAAATTACCAACCCTAACCATTTTAATGGAACAACCTAGATTTAACTACTATTGCTCCTATGGTAATGGATATAAGCCTAAAAATCCACAAAGATAACTACAAACAATAAAAGGGTATGTACAGGATCATCATGGAAATAATAGGCCCTTACGTGGAAAAAAATAAAGAAAAATCAAAGTTAGGAAACTTGATGTAAGAATTTGAATAAGTTATCTATATTATTTCAAAATATAAGAATAGAATATGTAACAAATTGAATGTAGTTTCTAAACTACTAGATTTGTTTAAAAAAAAAAAATCTATTTGGTGAAAATTTGAAATTTTAATGTAGTAGTATTTAAATTTCGTGGAAGTAGGTGTCTTCAACCACCAATCAATAAAATGATAATATTTTTTTATAATACTTTAGATATAGTAGATGACTCATGTCTCGATGTGATGCATTTTTTGTAATTTTTTTCCAAGTAAATAATTAATTATGAATTTTTTATTACAAATTTTAAAAAATATAAAAACCTCGTATTTATGACAGCCTTAACTTCATCAAAAATTCATGAAATTATTTTTTTATTTTTTTAATCCTATATTATGCAAAGCATAGAATGTCATGCATGTTTTGGATTCAAAAAATGATATTGTTTGAAAGCTATAGATGTTTTTCAATTAGCCTATCAATCAGGACTTTAGTCATAATTTGAATAGAAAATGAATAATAATTACTTATTAAATTCAAAGTAAAGCATAATTTATATTGGTGGAAAGATGAGAATCTCCTTTAAAAACCCTTTTTGTTTCATCAATTTTGGGTAAAAAAAGTCATCAGCCACATACCAATCATATTACCACTTTTTGGCCCATTATGATCCTGCACATACCAAAATGAGTAACGAAAAAATTACAAACCCTAACCATATTTCATGATGAAACAAAATAATATTCAACTACAATTTCTCCACCCACAGAAAATGATAATGCCAAACATCCATGTAGAATGGCTTACAAAATATAGACAACAAAAACAATCTATACAAAACACCCATCTAAAATGACTTACGGATTGCGGAGAATGACAACTTTAAAACCCTCCAATCTGGCACAAAAAGTAGTGAAACCTGATGATTTTAATAGTTGGGTATGTGTAGGATCATGATGGGCCAGAAAGTGGCGATATGATGGTTATGTGTAGGGTATGTGGCTGACAAATTTTTTTTACCCAAAATTGATGAAACAAAAAGGATTTTTAAAGGAGATTCTCATCTTTCCACCAATATTAATTATGCTTTACTTTGAATTTATTAAATAATTATTATTTATTTTCTATTTGAATTATGACTAAAGTCCTCATTGATAGGCTAATTGAAAAACATCTATAGCTTTCAAAAGGTATCACATTTTTTAATCAAACATGTGTCACATTCTATGCTTCACATACTATAGGATTAAAAAAAAATTGAATTTCATGAAGTTTTGACAAGTTAAGGTGGTCAAACATATTAAAAGTTTTATATTTTTAAAATTTGTGTAGTAAAAATTCATAATTAATTATTTACTTGGAAAAAATTTCAAAAAATATGCATAACATCCAAACATGAGTCCTCTACTTACATCTAAAATATTATAAAAAAATATTATCATTTTATTGTGGTTAGGTGGTTAGACAACACCTACTTTTATTTTTTCCCTACAAATTTAAGTACATCGCATTGAAATTTCAAATTTTACCAAATAGATTTTTTAAAAATAAAACTAGTAGTTTAGAAGCTACATTCAATTTGCTACAAATTCTATTGTTACATATTTTTGAAATAATATAGATAACTTATTCAAATTTTTACATCAAGTTGGCTAACTCTGATTTTTTGAATTTTTTTTCCACTCAAGGGCCTATTTTTTCCATGATGATCCTAAACATACCCAGTTTTCCCCTATGAAAAAACCAAGAAACCACAAACAATGGATCTTCCAATAGTCTGCTATCAAACCAACACCACAATGGCTCTTTTGAGAATGCAAGTTAATCCATATCCTTCGTAGCACATTACATAACACATTAGTGTTCAAACCCTCAAACCTGCTATCAAAAAAAACAATAAGAAGAGAACAAAAGACTTACACAATAAATCTAGTTTTGCGAAAAACCCATGCAAACCGACTTACTGATTCCACAACTCAATAGTTTTAAAACCATCGAACCTGCTAAAAAATGGAGCTGAACACGACGAATTTAACAATAGCTTGCTATCAAACCAACACCACAATGAATCTTCCAACAATACAACTTCATCAAAGTATACTCTCCCACACACTAGCATTCAATATTGCATTTACTTCGTCCACGACCATCATGCAATGATGGGGAAAATTGGGCCTCACATGAACAAACGCTTGCCATTCACATTCCCCGTATCTAGCACACCATTGTCGACTGCCACCAACCCATGTAATTACCAATGCCCACATCATGACAAAAAGGAAACGTTGGCCTCCCCACCACCTGACATACTCTCTTCATCAACATATCCAATTTGCAGCTGGGCTAATGAAAATGCTGACAGAAACTTTAAAAAAATAGCTTATCAACTAATTAAATTTATAAGTTAGTATTTTATGTCTACAATTTGTTTATTTTTTATTTTACATTGCTCAAGCTTTTAAACTTAGATTACTAGTTCTTGACATGGAACTATAGCTAAGGCTTTAATGTTAAACAATTATTAATGTATAGTTGAACACCCAAATAGATTTTCTAATTCTATTATGGAAAATTATTTTTCAATGTTTATTATAAAAAAATTGCTAAAATGTTAATTGTTTATTATGAATGTTCAATTTTATTGAATTCAAATTGGTTGAATGATAGGTTCATGCACATTTGGATGCTAGAGAACACATGAATATTTAGGCATTTTTGGCATCTTTTTACCTCCTCAACGTGTTATACCATTTTAGACTTAATGTGTGATATCCATGCACAAATCAATGTGAATGCTCTATAATATACTATTTTCAACAATGCAAAGATGCAAACATTGACACTCACTTTCATAGAAGAGAATTCCATCTTATTAGTAATTCCCATCAACTCTCTCCCACCTCAAACTTTGATTTATGTGCAAATTTTAGGTTTTTATTCCACCAATGTCCTTCACTATCATCCCTCAATCCTTGGATTACTAATTTAATCACCAATCATAAACCCCTTAGTGGAAAAAAAAGAGGAAAAATCGTCTGGTAGTAGCAATAGAGATAATTTTGATTTCCATGAAACTACCCAAAAAATTGAGGGAGTTGTTAGTCTCATGCATATAGCGAGAACCTGTGTTGGTGGATTCATGGAATGTGATAGCAATGTGCAAAGAGTACAAGAGGAGGAATTGTGTGAAGTGATCACCAATGAGGTAGAGATGCAGATTGTTCGATTTCTACCTTGTTGGTAGTTGTAGTCCATTTTCTCTTCTTTCTATTCTTAAGGACATTTAGCCCTCTAAACTTGAATTTTCCTTTGATACCATTGTGGACTTGGTCTTTTGTGTTTAGCCCTCGATAATTAATATCACATTGTTTTACTTGGTGATCACCATTGTTTCCCATTCCTCCATTCTTATCTGAGAAAATTAACATGGTTATCTAGTTCTTTCTAATATTTAGGTGGAGGAAGCATGTAGTAACTATTCTCATTGTCGAAGTCATAGTTTCCCTTTGAACCATTGGATATGAAGCTCACCCAATTCCTTTTGGAAGAGTTTTAGAAGGAAGATCATCCACCTTCTCATAATTTTCTTTCTATAAAATATTACATCTTTTAGGACAAAATCTAGAAGAATCAGTTGTATTCATATTTTTTAATGATTCCCTCTCTCTGATTATTCTTTTTCCTATAATTGCATCGCCCTTAGAATCCACTCCATATTTACTCTCTATTAAAGGATTTTCTAGAATAGGATTTTTTCTAAAAGGAGTGCATTCACTCATTTTTTCCTACTCCTCTAATTGACGGGCAATCGATGGCTTAACAATTTGTTGATATTTTACCTTGGACTCAAGTTGTTCTTCAAATTCTTTAACCTGCAAAAAAATTGAAGAAAAATCAAAAGTAGAAGACTTAGAAAAAATTAAATATATGTTGACTTTATCTACTCTTCAATATTTCTATATATTTTCTCTTTTGATGACTCTTGTTTCTACGTTTTAAGTATTGTTTCAAGTAGTTTTGTTCCTACAATCACATTTTCATTCAAAGATAGTCCTGGGAAATTTATTCTTTGTTGATGGATCTACCATATTATTCTCATCCATTATAAAAGGATCATTTTCTGGCATACTTCTCAAGTCCCTTAATTGAAAGACTATTGATGGTTTCTCAGAGAACTTTTGTGACAATAGTTGCTACTCTTTTATCTTTGAATCCAATTTCCCTTAAAGTCGTTTTACTTGTACACAAATTATTGGTTGATACTTAACAAATAAGAAGCCTCAACTCTTACAGGAAAAAAATATTCAATCACTTTACCTTCTCTTCAAGATTTTTACACGTTTTTTCTCTTTTATTTAGCTTTTCAAGGTATTTCACTTTATCTTTTTCTAACTATTTCTAGTGCTCTTTATGCATGGCTTCAATTCGTTCTTCTATTTCATTTACCTACCAAACCTAAAAATTCCTTAATTCATTAGACATTATTAGTTACCCCTTTATCACATGTACAAAACAAAGGAATATATAATATGTAACGTATCCTTAAGTGTTATACATTAATGTTCTTCCCCATATGTGGGTCATATTTGCAATGAATAATTTTATATTTAATATTTTATTCTTCTCAAAATGGGGCATGGGATTTCAAGGTGGTTATTAGAGGTTGTTTTGGAAACTAACAGTAGTTTTCTCCTCACATAATTTATATATAATGATTCTTTCTCATTTGGTGACAGGATTTTCAAGACTTGGTGGTTGCATACCTAGATGCTACTAGAATGAAGCTAGAGTGTTGAGTTATAGAATTTTGTATGTGTGAAGCCCATGTTGTATGGGAGAATATGAGCTCCATGTTTATGTAATTCAAGATTTCATATTTTGAACATAATTTATTGTAGTGTAGAAAAATGTACCCCTTTACATTTTTACACTTATTTGGGCCCTCCCTACTAAAATTGGGCTTCTTTATGCCTTATTTGGCACTATTTTGCATCCATAAGCCTTAAATAATACATATTTTTGAGGATGATCCCAACATAAATCAATTTACCAACAATAATTTAGTGATTTTGTATTTTATGGACCAGATTTAGTGATCTAGGACTCATACGCCACCTTGGGCATAAGGGTCCCAAATAAGTTTCAAGGCCTAGATCTAAATTTGGAAATAAGCTAAACATTTCTTGAAAAATGTGTCCCAAGTTTAACCCACTAGGACTCATACACCACAATTGGTGTATGAGTCCCGCTTAGCTTAGACCTAATTTACATTGAAACTCTTCATAGGATCTTATTCTCCTAGATCTGATGTCAACTTGTATTGTTGTAATTTTGGGAAATTTGGAATAAACAAGTATAAATACAATGTTATTTCACATATTTTGTCCTTGCAAGCTAACAAGTCATTTAGCAAGTTGTGTGATCTTACAAGCATTTAAGTGATAACATTATAGAGAATTCTAGAGAATTCAAGAGTTTTCTATCATTTGGAGCTATATTCAAGATTCAAGCATCATGTCAAAGTCATCATACATCATGTTTTTTTTTTAGCTAACATTTGTGATGTAGGTATCTCAAGATTCAAGCAAGAATTCAAGTCAAGATCCATATCATACAAGCAACAGTTAAGATTTGCATTCATGTTAGTGATTAGATACAAGTTTGTAGCCTTTTTCTCAAGGGTTTGGTGAGTTTGAATATGAAATATTATTCATTCATCATTCCTTCTTTCCATTTGACTTCGTTTCAAGGTTTGATTACCAAAATGGGTTTTAACCAAGGAAAACCCTTATCCACTAAGAAAATAACAAATTTCCCTCTCTTTTATGTGTGATTTTTAGATCTAGGTTGGAGATCCATTGAAGAGTAAGATTGGAGAAAGTTTTTCAAGGTTTCAAAGTTGTCAAAGTTGTCCCCTTACTTGCATGATCATGAAAAGTCACCTATAGGTTGCAATTTAGTGTTTCAAAACCAAAGATTTGACAGGAGGGAACATATAGGAAAGCACTATAGGATATAAAAGTTTTAGAGCACCCCTGATCCTAGGACTAAATCACCACTTATGGCATATGAGTCCCAACATACCTATTTTCAATCTTTTTTTGTAGATCCTAATTCAACAGTTCTAGATTTTGGTTTCAGCTCAAAACCCTAAAATGGGACTAAATTTCCCCTATTGGAATATGAGTACATCAAAATTTAACATTTCCAAGATTTCATAAATTCATTCAAGCCTCTTAGTTTCCAAGTGTACTTCTATACTTTCTCAGTTTACTGTTTTGATTTGAATTCATTTCTAGGTCACATAGTTATGTTTTGTATATCTTTTATATTTCTTGTCTTTCCAAGCCCTTGATTGGTTGTAAACCAATTTTATACCTTTAATAATACCCTAGGATACCTTATTATAGATCTCTTTCCCTCATTCCATCCTTGGATTGAGATCTCTAGGGTTTCCTTCAGTGAAACTTGTAGGAAATTGGTCATTCCATGTCCTAAGAAAAACTAACGATCCATTCATGAGGTTTCATTTTTGTGAACCTAGCCTTTAGAACACCTTTCTTTTTGTTTGGAGTGCATCATAGTCCTAGATCTAGCTTATACTAACTTTGCATTAGGTTTTGTATTAGTTAATTTTCATCTAGATTTTCTAAATCTTGCATTAATGAAAGTGCATATATAGGTTGAGTTTTTACCTCTTGCATCATTGAATTTCATTTAAAATCTATAATTACACTTAGTCTAGGCATAATTAAAACTAGAAAACCTAACATTCACTTAGAATTTTCTAAAATTTGTACAAAAACCCTAATTTGGGACTCATACGCCCATTTGGGAGATTTAGTCCAAGTGTAGGTTATTTTACTTGATTTTTGGATATTCTATTTTGATTTTTTATCAAAATTTAAACCTTTAAAAAACTCTTATTTGGACTCATACGCTACTCTAGGTGATTTAGTCTATGTCAGACCCAAAAACTACATTTTACATCATTAAAAGCTTTGTTTTTGTATTTCAGTTTCTAGTATTACATTTATGTTTTAGTTTGCATAGTTTTTATTTCATCCATTTCATTTCATCTAGATTAATTTCATTTAAATCAAAATTAAAGAATATCATTTATCTTGTGTTTATTGCATTTATCTTGCATTCATTGATTTTCCCTTGCATGAGCTTTACAACTTGGTGTCCCAAAATTTGCTAATACTATAGTGAGAGGAAGTTTGAGACTCATTTCATCTTGCAATAGCACAATCATCATGGATCTTGGGCTATCTAGCTCTTTCACTCCTATTTTTAACACTAGTTGACTAGGTATTGACCATACTCTTAACAAATATTTACCTTGAAGTAGTGTGACAAGTGTTGAAACAATGGTTACTAGTATTTTACAAGAAAACATAAGTCAAATCCATGAAGACTTAGGAAACCTACAAATCAATTGAGAACTAAAAATATTTCAATGACTACTATCCATACCATAGATAGCATACATCACATGATTGAAAGTGATGAAGGAGTTGAACTTGTGTGTAACCTAGCTTAGATTTTTGGAAAACATCTTACCTCAACCAGTAGTTATACTCAACCTTTGAACAATGTCCAAAGTCAAGGAGAAACCCAAATTCCTCCCACAATCATTTCCTCTATTCTTACCTATACCAGCCATCAAGTTACAACAATGATGCAACCTACTAGTAATCTTATTCCTACCTTAGGTATTTTTTCTAGGATTCCTAGTACCTTTGTGGCCTTGCACATCATATATCCTACAACTTTACCTCCCATAAGCATTCCATTAACTTCCCCCTTGAATACATATACACCTCCACCATATTCACCTCCAAATACAAACAATGATGCCATACTTAACCAAATTTTGCAAAATGTTTCATCCCCTCAAAAGAAGATTTCCACAGTAAACCAAAATAAAAATGACCAACCTACATATTATGTCAAAAGTAATATATTATCCTTAGAGATATTGAGAGACACCATTACCACAAGGTCTAGAGACTCCTAGGTTTGAGAAATATGGTGGGAAAGGAGATCCTTCTAACCATGTTTCAACTTATACTACCTTATCTACTGACTTTATCCTTGAGGATAAGCTCTTGGCTAATATTTTCTTGAGATCCTTAAAGGATAATGCCTAAGAATGGTTTTCCTTGTTACCAAATAACTCAATTTTTTCATTCAATGAATATTTTGATACCTTTATTAACCATTTCCAAGTGCATATGACTCCTAAGATGACATTAGATGATTTAATGAGATGTAAGCAAAGAGATGATGAAATAGTTATTGATTTTTTTTCATGATAACAATCTCTTTATTCCCAAATTGACATAAATATTCCCAATCCTCACCTTCAATGGATGTTTATTGAGAACTTGCAAACAAGATACAAGATAAGCTTACCATGATTAAGTTTCTCTCCTTTGTACACTTGTGTACTACTATTCATGATTATCAAAACTTGGTTAGTAGTCGTGAAACAAAAACCACCTCTAGCTATCTTGAGGATTTTGAATCTACAAAATAAAACAATCATCAACCTTTTAGAAAATAGAATAAAGGATTTCTTAAACTTAATCCCCCTCAACAAAAAATTGAACATGTTGATACCCAAGTGGTTGCTATAAGGAAGACAACTCCTTTCACATTTGGGGATCCTTCTAGATAATTTACTTCCTTACTCGATACCTTATATAGCAAAATGACACAATTGTTAGAACAAAAAATGATTAGATTACCTCCCATTGAAACTCTCGACCCTAATAAGCCTTTACCTCTGAACTTTAGATCAAATTCCTATTTCCATTATCACTGACAAAATGGAAACTACATGGAACATTGTAAGCATCTTAAACATATTTTGCAATACCTCATTGATTCTTGTTCACTTTCAATTGGAGGTGTTAACGATCAAGGAAATAAGTTTGTTGCCCCTCCCAACCCAAAATTGCAAATATTTACCAAGCCTATTCCAAATCATAACATTTCATTTTTCAAATCTAGGGAAACTAAAGAAAATGATGTGATGAATGTTGACACAGATGATGACAACATGGAAACTATTGAACAAGGTCCTATGGATACTTTTAAAAAAGGTTTGATTGCATTGATCAAAAGTCAACCTCATAAGGGCCAAGCTAAAAATCCTCTTGACATTGCTTTCTCATCTAAAGATAAAATTAGAAATGCACTTGATGGTTCTCTTTACATAGCCTATCGAATCAATAACAAGCCCACTAATGGGATAATAATTGATCCCATATGTGGAGAGAATGTGATCACTATGAAATTCTTACTTTCAAGGAAAAATTTAAGAAACCCCCCCTTGGCGAAGGTGTAGAATCTTGGAGAATCTTGTATACTTCTCAATAAAAATATTAATTTTAGTGGCAATTTTTTTTTGTTTTTCATGAAAAAAAAAGTCCATTGGTGAATCTTTTCTAATTGCTAGAAGTCTATGGCAAATCCTAGCGAAATGCAATTTTTTTAAAACCACTAAATATTTTCCATTGGCGATTAAAATCTATTTTAAAACCAATAAAATATTTCAATTAGTGAATTAAACCTGTTTTCAAACTAGAAAAAATAATTTGTTTGGCGATTAAAACTCTTTTTCAAACTAAAAAATAAAATTCATTGGTGAATTAAACCTATTTTCAAATGATTAAGAATTTTTTTTTGGAGATTTAAACATAATATCAAACTAATAAAAAAAATTCAGTGGCAAAGTGTCAGTGCAAATTTTCCTAACCTTAGTTGCAAGTCTTTCTTGGTCATCTTTGCAGTCGGTGGGTCAAAGGTTTCAAAAAATTTGAAACTTCAGACTTTGGTTCTAAGGTTCCAAGTTTTAGCAACCATGCGACATTATGGACCATGACCATTTAATGAATTTTCAATGGATGGTTGTAGTTGCATTCCAAAGTATATCTCTCAAGCACTAGATATGTGAATTGAAACCTCTGGAATTACACTAGAACCATTAGATTTTCAGAAATCAATGGTTGAGATTTTATTAATTATTTAGGTTTGTTGGTCATCCTATTGTTGTTTACTATTTAATATTGCCTAAGTCAAACCAAAATATTTTATGACAAATCCTCAAATCTTAACTCTTTAATCCCGATGGTCGAGTCTCATCCACCTAGTGATGTCCCCATTTTCAACTATGCACGTGCATAAAGTTTTTTTTAAAAGAGGGACCATTCAATGAATTTTTGATGGACGACTATAGATGCATTTCAGAAGTAAATCCTTGAATTACTAGACTTGCAAACTAAAACCTCTAGAATAACAGTAGAACCATTAGATTTTCAGAAATCAATGGTTAAGATTGATAATCATTAAGGTAAAATGAGACATTTGTTTCTCTCTTTTCAATGCATTGAAGTACTCTACCTTTCATTTATTCTATTGAAATTCTCAATTTGGCTACATATGGTATTGGGCAGTGACGCGGATAAGTACCATATGAATAGCTAGAGTGATTGATTGGATAGCTTTATATTGAAAACTATACGATGTACTATAGAATCATAGATGATGATGTCAATGATCCAGTGATTTTGACAATCGACAGCTTGCATAGAACTACTGATTTTGGCAATCGACAGCTTGTTAGCTTGAGCTACAATTTACAACTTTGCATGTAGCCAACTTGAGGTACCGATTAAGTTGGACTTTTGGTTTGTGTGAATCACAATTATACACAACCTTAGAGCTCACACGTGAAACATGTGAGGTGTACAAGGTACTAGGCTAGTAGTGGCACTTTTGGCAGAAATTTTGGCCCATAAGTAAGGATAGTGAGCAAAAATAAAATCATTTGTTTAATTGTCATAAGGGTTTTCAATTTGTAAAGTTATAAATTAATAAGGATTCATTATTGGGGATGCTCTAAATTCTCTTGCCTCTAGTTATGCAGTTACAAAGTAAAAGACCAATTTCCTTCAAGTTCATAATGGGTGGAATTGGAAAGAAGTTGATTTGGTTCACTTGACTTCTCAGATAGGTTTTGAACCAAGATGAGGAGCTCTAATGGAGATAAGTGCTATACTAGTGCATGGAAGCTACAAGTAGAAGATGGGAGCAATTTTACTACCTCTCATTGTCTACATGATTTTGATTCTCAAAGGGGGTAAGTACATTTTGTATCTTCACAACTCTTGGTTCCCCAACATGGCCTACCAGGAATGTCCCATGCATTTATTTTAAGTGCTCATCTTTTTCATGGGAGCAATTTTACAACCCTTCATCTTCTACATGAGTTTGGTTCTGAAAGGGGCTAAGTACATTTTGTATCTTCATGACTCCCATTTCCCCAATTTGATTTGGCCCCCTTTCCTCATGCATTTATTTTTAAATACCATGGCTGACCTGACAAGTCCCATGTGTTTATTTTTAGAACTCATGGTTGACCCATCAAGTTTCATTTATTTTCAGAGATACATGTATCACATTTATCTTTCCAAATTTTCACCAGTGGTCTAGTAGAAGCTTGGTGCTTGCGCTTACATTTGCATTTGTACTATGTAATAATGTGACATTGTAATTTAGTTGTAATAAAATAAATGGTTGTGCTATTAATGTGACATTTTAATTCATTTTATTAAGGCCTTTAAAATGTTAACTTTTTGGTCCCTTGACCTTGATGTAAATCCTAGTGCATTAAAATTTTAAAAAAATTTAAAAAAATATTTTGAAGAAAATTTAAAGAAAAATTAAAATACATGTTTTATGTTTATTATTTATATAATAAAATACTCAACTGTTCAATGAAAATTTGATGTATGGTTGTAGTTGCATTTCAAAATCAACATTAATTGAGATGGTTGGAAAATTGAGATGTATTAAAGACACAGATCTCATGTAGCTAGTTGAAAGTGGGTGGTTGTTTGGAATCCAATGAACCAGAGAAACAATGGAGGCTAGTTTCACCTTGACGTCATGAAGTAAGTTGGACCCTTTCGTTTGAAAAATGTCTATGAAGTAGTTGCAAGGTTTACTTTTGTTCAAGGAAGTGCAAGTGGTGCAAGCAGTTCAAATTATTTTGGGTAATGGATTTGAAACATTAAAGAAAAAATACAAGACCAATATGGATATTTATTCATTGGTCATTGCTTGGGATTTGGAATTAGGAGAGCCAATGGATGTAGTGAGGAAAGTCATGAAAACTTTGGTTCAAAAATATTTTTTAGAGGAAATGGAAGGAATTCTGGAATGGGTGATACCAGGAGTGGGGTTTGTTAAGGTTGAAGGCATGGATGGTGAAGGCCTAGAGCTTGTGAATTTAAATATTCTCTTTATCAAGTGGCTAGACAGATGCACCAAAGATATGTGGTGAGAAGGTGTGGGGCATGGGTGGAAAACACTCAAAATATGTACTGAGCTAATGGAGGTCGAGGAGGTCATAGAGAATCTCAAAGACATTTCCAAAGCAAAGATGTGTGAAAAGAAGGGTCTACATTTGAGGAAGAAGATGAAGCTGTTAATGGAGATAGAGTTAGTGGAGATGGGTAATTCATCGAAGGCATCTGAGTAGTACAAGTTTAATTTTTTTTCATTGTACTAAATCTTGTCTGTGATTTTGTTCTTTGGGGGCTATGCTTGGATTTGTATTGTAATTGTAAAACACCTTGGGGAATGAACAATGGTTGGAAGGGTAGATTTCAGGTGAGTATGATTAGGGATAATTTGATATGATGGAAATGGAAAATGTGTTGGTTAATTATATTTTTTTGGTATATTTTATAGCTCATTAGTTTAGAATTGGAATAATTATTTCTAAAGTATATTTTAATCACTTCATAAATGCAGCATCCTTGCCACCTTTCTATCTTAATTCACCAAAGTCAAGGTTTTGGTGCTTTTCCTAACCTTAGTTGCAAGTCTTTCTTGGTCATCTATGTAATTGGTGGATCAAACATTTTGACAACTTCAAAACTTCAAACTTTGGTTGTAAGGTTCCAAGTTTTAGTGACCATGCGACATTATGGACCACTACCATTTGATGAATTTTTGATGGACAACTATAGTTGCATTCTTGAAGTATATCTCTCAAGCAATAGATTTGTGAGTTGAAACCTCTAGAATTATAGTAGAACTGTTCGATGCGAACACGTGGGGAGATCAAGGCTCATCATTGTTGTAATGAACCCAATAGGTTGGATTTTGGAAATGAGAGATAGAACTTAAGTGGCAGAAATATTCATGTGTAGAAAGTTGGTTTTAAAAGAGGGGATGCCTAGGAAGAACATAGGACCAAGGATTACAAATTTAAGAATGTTTAACCCAAAGGATGTAAAGGAAAATCAATATAACCATGACCATTCGATGAATTTTTAATGGATGGTTGTAGTTGCTTTCTGGAAGTATATCTTTAAAGTCATAGAATTGTGAATTGAAACCTCCAAAATAGCACTAGAACCATTAGATGTGGACACATGGTAAGATCAAGGCTCATTTCTCTCTTTTCAATGCCTCGACATATTACATTTCATTTAAAAGAAATTCTCAATCTTTAAGTTTTGAACATTTGAAGCGATTGATTGGACAACTCATAGCTTTAATGAAACAAGATTTTTAATGATTTCATATCATTTGAGTGGCATTGGTAGTGTTGATTGGAGTCTAGGTATTTTGAAAACTTGTTAGATTGAGGTACAATTTTCATGTAGCCAGACGTTAATCAAATTAAACATTTTAATTTTTAATTGTACATGTAAGGATGAAGATACACAAATTGACTAAGTTGGTTATTTGGTTTGCGTGAATCAAGTTGATAGTGGCACTAGTGGCCCATAAATTATTAAATAGTGTTAGTAATAGTGATAGTAATAATGTGACATTGCAATTTAATTGTAATAAAATAAATGGTTATAAATTTACAGTAAAGAGAAATTAAGTATTATCTATTTATGAAATAACTGCATGCAAATTTAAAAGTAAAACATAAAGCATTACAAATGAAAAAAGAAATTTGCTATCAAAGAGTTATTTTCTGAGTTCTATGACTATGAATCTATTCAAATCATTTTTTTTCCTTTGAGAAATTCAGTATTATCTATTTATGAAATAATTGCATAAAAAGGTCAGAGGTTTCAAAAACATTGAAACTTTAGACTTTGGTTTTTAGGTTCTAAGTTTCAACAACCACGCAACATGATGGACTTATCTTTCCTTTCAAAGGTGTTGTCATCTAACATCTCATTGAATTCTATGTATGGAATAAACTTGAGTTGTCTTTTCAAGAATTTCCAAAAGCATGTAGGTTTAAAGGCTATCTTTTTGAGGTATGAAATTGAATGCCAGATTTAAAGCACATCCTATAAAAATAGTGACATACATGGCTGGTGAAGTTTTTCTCAGACATCTAGCTTACATTCTCATTTTACTCAACATTTATTGCACATATTGTCATTTTATATGGCTTGAAGGTGGTGATAACTTATTTGTTAAAGCCTTAGCTGTACTTCTAACTATTGATGTTATTTCTTTGGGAATTCAACAATGTCATTAGGCATAGTGAGCTCATGTAGTCTAAAATTAAAAATTGTTGGCTCAGTGTGAGGGATATGGAGCTAGGATTTTTTAAATTGGAAGAATTTTTGGCACATCTGAATAGTAAAGAAAAAATTTCTATAGATGTGAAGGTGTTTGAAAGTGGACTAGCTCAAGATAGATTTTTTCCAAAAGCAGTGCTAAGTGTTGACCTAATTGTTGCATGTACGAGAAGTTGCATTCCTGAAACCCAAGAAATTAAGGCCATGGACGAAACCATTGTAGCTAAAAAATTTCTCAAGGTTGTTTCTCAAGCATTGGGAATTCTAGAGAAGGCACCCATAAAGTAGATGTCTGTTGTAACAGCTAACAAATATTTCAAGACTAATGAAACCTGGTGTAAAAATTCTATTGCCAAAGGGTGGTTAAAATTAGAGAAGAAAGGTAAGTCTCAATTTCCCAATAAAATTAAGAGGACACATTTTAAAGTAAAAATTGAGGATGCTATTGCTTTACTTTATGGAAGTTGTGAGAAAGTTGGATGGAAACCCTCAAATGCACTTTTCCCCTAAATCCAAAAATTCTCTGGTGTTGAAGTTTGGAAGTTTTTATATCTAGTTTGATAGGTTTAATTATTTGAGAATTGGACGTTATGAGAAGGCTCCACTTAAATTACCTAGGTCCCATGAGGATTTATTGGTATTTTTGGAGGTCTGTAGAAAAATGGCCACAGTAAACATAAAATAAATGAATATGGGAAAGCGAGGGTATACCTTCCCATTAGTTATTTGTTCTTTCTCTTGCAAAAGTAATCAAATGGATAGGAATGTTGAAAGGATTATAAAATTATATAATCTCCAGTACTTGTTTGTAAGAACTAATTTTTATAGCAAGGGCTTTGTGAGAAAAAATATATATGCCTCTTACTCATATCAACACCAACCTTCAATCAAAGATTTCTGGGAAGATTGCATTGATGAAAATGAAGTTTTCAGAAGGGACCATATGAGGTGAACCCTTGAGAAAATACAAATTTTTGGTCTCTCTTTCCAAATTTCTGAAAATGTGTCTGAATATTTGATGGTTCTTGATCATGAATATGAGAAGTCACCTGATAAATCACATCCTAGAGTTGACTGGGAAAAATATGAAGTTTTATATATGAGTAAACAAGCTAAACTAGTACTCAAAAGGACTCAAGATTGGTTGGAGGGAAAATGGTTTAGGGTTGCTAGTTCTGTTCATGAACCAAAATTGTCCCAAAAAAATGAGGAAGGATCTAGCCAAGTAGTCCCTGGAGGTACATCATCACCGAGGATAGTCATCAAGTCTTCTAGCGTCAATTCACAATCTAGGGGTGATGGTGAAAAGCTGGAGAAATCAATTAAATCAAAATCAATATGTGAACAAGACAGCTCATCCACCCCTGCTCTTAAAAAGAAAAATGTCCAAACAAAACTTGTTTTAGAAGATTCAACTCGAGCATCTTTAAGTATATTATTAAAGATAGTACTTTCCCACCCTTGTTTGAAGAATCTTCTCCTCCTATAGAAAACATATCAATTATTCCTAGTGAGTCTAGAGAGGTTGTTCAAAGTGATAAAGCCCCTAGTCTAATAGAAAACTCTCCATTATTGTTGAGGAAAGTGGTAGAAAAGAAGAGGAAATACACTCCTACGACATCCATTGGAGTAGATACAGTGACAAAAGTAATCCAATATTCCTTAGGGCCCAAGAAATCCCAAAAAATGTCAAGAATTCTAAATGATGTTGTCTCTGATAATCAGGTGTTAGAAATTGCAAAACCTTTAAAAGATGTAGATGATGATAAGATAACTACGGATGATTATAAAATCATAAATGTGTTGTTATGGGCCCCTAGACACTTGAAGGTGATGTATATCATGCCAGTTACCCAGTCAATGCTTTAGCCCAGTGGGCAAAAGAAGAAAGGAAAGAAAGAGTAAAATTGTAATCTCAAATTTTGGATTTCAAAAACTTTATCTATTCCATTGTTTCTCCCTTTTTGTCTGCTAAGGCTTCTAGTTCCCAAGAAAGAGTTATTGATGAGTCTACAATGTAGTTGATTAAGAAAAATCTAAATTATTCTAAGGCTGCTAGTGAGTGGATTGAAGAATTCTCTCGAGAAGCTATATTTTTAATTAGTAAATTTGTGATTTCCTACACTCACATTGTTGATAAAAGAAAAGGATTAATAGCAGAACTACATTAGGTTAGAAAGGATCAAACTAGTTTGTAAGTACTTTCAGAAGAAATGAAAGAGTTAGTTTCCATGGATCGATTGAAGTTGGTAAATGAATAGATTGTTAGTGATCCAAAGGAATTAGATCCTTCATGCTCGATTCACTTAAATGGAAAATAAACATATATGATAACATAGAAAAGGATATCACAAAAGTGTTGGAGAAGTATTTGGATATGTTAGGAGAAATCAAGGGGAACTTCATGATATGTAGGTGAATATAACAAATGATTTTGATGAGAAAATTCTAGACACAAAAGAAATCTACTCAAATTTTAGAGAAGTCTTCAATAGAGAAGTAGTAGATCCTACTAGGATGACTAAAAAATATTTCTCCAAGCTTGGGAGGTTGGAGCTTTATCTCAAAAAATTTAAAGCTAAAGCAGAAAGGAGTTCTGACACACTGAACAAGTCTGAAGTTGCTCTCAGAAAATGGAGAATTGGGTTTTAGATCACATTGACACTAGGCAATAGGGAGATTTTTGCAATCATTACCAGGTATAGGGAATATAAAGCCATAATGACGATGCAAGAGAATTTGTTGCAACAAGTAGAGAAAGAGGAGGTAGAAGTTGATGAAGTTGACACAGCTAGGAATGATGCATAGTTTATTTTTAGATTTTTCATATACTTTCTTTAAAGTTGGCACTTTTAAGTTAATGACTTCTTTTTTAGCATTTTCATATACTTTCTTTAAAGTTGGAACTTTTAAGTTAATGAATTCTTTTTAGCATTTTCATATGCTTTTTTTAAAGTTGGAAAATTTTGATTTACTCATTAGGGAAAACTCTGTTATTTTGATATAGAAGACATTGGTGGAGTTTATGCATGCATAATCTTTGAGTTATGGTGTATAGATTTATTCTATTTATATTGAATGTTTGCTAGTGTGATATCTATTATTAGGAAGATAGATGATATAATTTTTCTATATTATTGTGGTGTTATTATCTGTGAATAAAATTTATGCAGTGATATTGGTTTAGTTGTTATCTTTCTTTTAGAAGTTCTATTTCTATTTACATGAGATTGATAGATACCTTTGAAGCTTTTTGGTTAAAAGCATCATTAGTTTAAGAAAATCATTCATTGAACATTAGATAAAGGTAGCTACCACCTTTAAAAATAAGCAGAGAATAAATTTTGAAGTTTGTAA
Organism: Sequoia sempervirens; assembly: GCA_007258455.2. NCBI lineage: Eukaryota > Viridiplantae > Streptophyta > Pinopsida > Cupressales > Cupressaceae > Sequoia > Sequoia sempervirens. The sequence goes on from VDFB02298524.1 coordinate 22,745, forward strand.
TGTTGTAATGTTACTGATTCAACTGTGGTTACATTTATCACCTTTTATGGGCATATGAATATAGAGTTAGGTGATAAATATGTTAACCAATAGATATAAAAATCTTAGGGTATGTATTCCCATTGGACACCCCTTATTTTGTGTGCAAAAAAAACTAGATGGCCAGGGGAGCTGAAGGAATTCTAAAGGAATATAACCTCCAGAATCTATCTATGAGAGCTAATTTTAATAGTAAGGGTTTTGTGAAGCATAATCTCTATGGAGGGAGCTCATATTGGCATCAACCATCTATCAAAGATTTCGGGGAAGATTGTGTTAATGTGAAGGAATTTTTTAGAAGAGATTATATGAGGCTAACACTAAAATAGATACAGGCATTCGGTCTGTCATTTCACATTCCTAAAAATGTAGCTGAGGATTCAACAATAATAGATACTACATATGAAAAATTTCTTGATAAATCCCACCCTAGGGTTGATTGGAGCAAAATTTAAATTTCAAAGACTTTTATTTTAATTTCTAAAATGGTTGTCTTCAAGAAACCATTATGAAGACAAAAAAAAATCTATGTTTGCTAGTGGATTATCTATTATTGGAATGATTTTTGGATAGTTTCATTGCTATGAAATGTTTATATGTGAATAAAGATTTTATGGTGATGGATGTGTAAGGATTTCTCAGTATAATTTAGGAGATTTGGTAGTTTAAGCTTTTATTGTTCAAGTTGGGTGGACATTGGATGCCTTTATAAGTTATTTATGTTGAACTATTAGCTTCTGTTAGCTTATAACTTATAAGTTATGAATGTTGAATTGTTAGCTTTTGTTCAAGGAATGGATTAATAATATTCCTTTAAGTTATTTATCAAAGATTGTGTGAATGGAAATGCAATAGGAATTTATAAGTACTATGATAAGTGTTGTTCTTTAAAAATGATGCAAAATCAAATATCAAATTCAATACGATGGAATACAATATAAAAGTTTTGGATTTTCCTAACCTTAGTCGCTAGCCCTCAGAGTTTTATAACCTTGTCACAGAGTTCTAAATTTTCATAACTTACCGATTCTCTGACTTTTTCGATGGTTCACTTTGTTGAGTTGCAAGTCTTTCTTGGTCATATTTCTACTCGGTGGGTCAAAGGTTTCAAAACTTCAAAGTTTGGTTCTAAGGTTCACTTTTTTGAAGCAAGAATGGAAAAGAGATAAAGAAAACTTATTATTATAACTAATAACACCATGAAGAAATGATCACTCACCTTTTCTACTCATTGGGTTGGAGGTTTCAAAAACTTTGAAACTTCAAAGTTTGATTCTAAGGTTCACTTTGTTGAATCAAGAATGGAAAAGAGATAAAGAAAATGTAAATTATTATAACTAATAACACTATGAATAAATGATCACTCACCTTTTAAGTCTATGTTTTCAACTTCGTAGTTCACTGACTTCTAGTTCCGAATGGAGAATCAGAACCTTAGAACTGAACAAAATGTGTAATAATAAATGACACTTTTGATTGTATTTATATCAATCCATGATTCCATGTATTTGGTGAATTCTATGGAATTTTTAAATGGTATATTAAATATTTGGCGAATCTCGCTTCCTTATACAATGATACGTTGTAATTTTGAAGGCAAAATCTATCCTCAAATGTAATTATTTGTTATTGTTATTGGAAAAATAGGTCCCCATGAAAAACTTTTTATAAATTTTAATTGGAAAAATGGGTCTTCACAATAAACAAATTTTAATTAGTGAAATGGGTCTTGATACAATGTTGTTTAAATAGTATTGGAAAATATGTAGGTGTTTTATTAAATGTGTTTGGGATTCTAGGAAAAAATATTAGTCGATCCAATCGAAACATGTAGTTTGAAAATGGAATTTTTTTTTATTAAATATGCCTCATAAAAAACTCATTAGCGAATGGACATGAATTGGAGCTATATTTCATAAAATGTGGGCAATTTGGACATTCTGTTGGGTGCGAGAAATTCACTAATTTCGACTTGGCTAATTCCTTGAATTTGCCAATTGGTGAAGATTCACCAATTGGCGAAGATTCACCACTTGGCGAAGATTCACCACTAAAGTTTTCCCTGCTTACTTTTGCATAAACTCAAACAAGAAGCATATGATAAATTGAAAGCATGGATAAAATCACATAATGTTTTTTCTTTCCCTACGATGGGATCAATCACTCTTCCTTTACAAATAGGACCGAAAAGCTTAGATGTTACATTTTCCATAATCTTGATGTTAAATTAATTTTGTGTGAAGCTTGGTTATCTATAGCTATGATCCATGGAATTTTTCCCATCAATCATGCACAAATGCTTAAAGTTTACCTTTGATAATGAAATTTTTACTGTACACCATAGTGGCTTTAATCATTTGTCTTCTTGAGGGAAATTTTCATTAGATTTCTTTTGGCCCAAGCCCATGGAACCTATTAAACCTCGTGAAAACTTATTTTTCAAATCTTATCAGAAGTTCAAGGTGAAATGCATAGAAAAAATGTCCCTTAGAAACATGCCTTGAAACCCATGACTAGACCTCCTATCCTTGATGAAACTATGATTGAATGTAAAGACATTCCAAATAACCAAGACCAACCCAAGATTGATCCTATTCCTATCTCCTATGAAAGACCAAGAGATAATGAAAACAATCATGTCATGCATCCTAATATAAAATAAGTTTACAAAGCTAAAGAGAAAATGGTTGAACAACCTCCCATGGTTCCTTTCATTCCTCCCCTTAGGGAAGAAAAGAAAACTATGGCTGATAAACCCACTCCTACACAAATGGAACTTGAAAATTGAACTAAAAGAAACAAAAATGCTAGAGAGCATAGGCATAGACATCGTCCTCTTGCTTGAAGGTTAAATGAAGAAAATAATAAAGAAAATCAACATACAAACTTGACTGAAGCAATACACAATGAGTCTCCCTCTTTTCCACAACAAAAATATCCTATATCGCAACCACAATAGGAGATAAATCCCTCTTTAGGAATTATTATTCAACCTCTCGTTGTGATTAACTTAGATGATGATGATAAGGTTGCTAAAATTGATGAAGAATGGCATAATGAATTGAATAGATTTTTTCCCTATTCTATGAGCTTAAATGATAATTCTCCTAGGAAGAATATTAAACTTGGTAATGACCATAGCTCAAATCTTGCTATTGTCCCTTTGGCTAGTTTTCCACCTTCCTATATGATGAACAAAATTAGGATGTAGATGACCTGCTATAGGTTGAATCACATGTGCCTTACTAGTCTTTTGCATTATTTTCTTTGCCATGTTATCTGTGTGATTGCATGTGCATAATGTGATGCCCTATACTATTCTATTTGATGTATCTCTCTCTTTGTGGCATTCCTCTATTTGTATTTACATTCTTCTCTATGTTGTAAACCTTCACCTTTTCTTTGTCTTGTGTTTTCCTTTTGGGGATGACTCAAGGTATTAAGAAATTTAGGTATCTTCCATGTTGACCCAAAAATATTTTTCTTTTTTTTCACTCTCTATGTGTTATTCTTCTTCTTCTATGAGTATTTAGGGAATGATGACTGTTCTGAGCTCTATATCAACATTTTAGCAAAGACATACTGACCTCAAATCCATAGATCCCTTATGTGATTTTGGGATTTCATTTTGGGGGTAACCCTTTTTCATGACATATAGCTTCATTTATAAGCATATGAATTGGCATAGGGCTTTTGAAATAAGCTCTCATGACCTCTTTATTGTTAGCATTGATCATTTGCTATTTTAAAGTAATTTCTCACAACATGGTGTTTAGCAATTTCTTTAAAGTGGAAGCATACGTTGACATTATTATTTTGCACAACTCATGTTTCATTGTGTAGTCTTCTTATTTCATGTGATGCATTTATATATTTATGGTGACATTAGGTGTGATGTCCTTTAAGAGCATGATCTCTCTTAGCATATTATATTCCTCTTAATGGCTTGATGCGAGACACTGCATCACCAAAGTTGTGAATCTTCTATTCTTCAGTCAGTCCTCTCTTGGAGACATTAGGCACAATGTTCCCTAAGTTAATACCTTACATGAACTAAGAAAAAATTCTTTGAATATAACTTACACTAATTTTTCATTTACAATATCTATTATATGGCCACCTTGCATAACGCACTTTGCTTTCCTATGGTGCCATCTTGTTTATTCATGAGTGTCAAGCATATGAAGCTTTTCTTGCCTCATGAAGCTCAAAGTTCATTGTTGTGTCATGCCTTGTCAAAGTTATTAGGAGCTATAGCTCTAGTATGGTTGTGCATATGGGATCCAAACTTAGGCATGACTTTACCATAGCCTCTTGCATGTCTGTGTGAGTGCATACCAGCTGCATGCATATGTGTCTCGTTGGGGACTCACCTAGTCCACAACCTAAGGTTACAATAGCCCTTGTGAGCATGTGTTTGTTTTGAATAGTGTAAATCATGTTCCACTTGTAAATTTTCTTGTAAAAACAACTTAGATATGATCCACAATGTGCAAGACAAATGGTCGAGGCTGGATCCACCCCTTTAAGTTTTATTTTTTGTATTTCTTTTTCCTTATGTATTTGGTAGTGTATACTTGTGCCTTGTTGTTTCTCCTTACATAATTTTCATGTGTGCTATTTTGTTCCTATGTTGGTTTGTCATGGATTGCACAACCTTCTTGATTATTGTCATCCTATTTTACTAGCATTGGTACAATTGAACCCCTCTTGATGCAAGTTTGTCTACTTTTGTGAGAGTTTGAAGCAAGTTCCTCCTCTCACTAAAGTGGGGGATAAATTTAGTGTAAAAAAATGTATCCCTTTACATTTTCACACTTTTTTGGGCCCTCCCTACTAAAATTTGGCTTCTTTATGCCTTATTTGGTCCTATTTTGCATACACAAGCCTTAATTAATGCATCTTTCCAAGGATGATGTTGACATATATCAATTTAACAACCATAATTTAGTGATTTTAGATTGTATGGCATAGATTTAGTGATCTAAGACTCTTACACCACCTTTGGAATATGGGTCCCACCTAATTTTTAGGGCCTGGATCTGAATTTTGCATTAAACTAAACATTTCTTGAAAAATGTGTCCCAAGCTTAGCCTATTGGGACTCATATGCCACAATTGAAGTATGAGTCCCACTTATCTTAGACCTAATTTAAATTCAAATTCTTGGTAGGATTGTATTCTCCTAGATCTAATGTGAGCTTGTAGTGTTGTAATTTTGGGAAATTTGGCATAAAAAAGTATAAATAAAAGGATATTTCACATATTTTATCCTAGCAAGCTTTTAAGTCATATAGAAAGTTATGTTATCTTATGAGAAATCAAGTGAGAACATTATAGAGCATTCAAGAGTTGACTATCAAGCATTTTGGAGCTATATTCAAGAATCAAGCATCATGTCAAAGTCATCATGCATCATGCTTATTTTTGAGCTAATGTTTGTGATGTAGGTATCTCATGATTAAAGAAAGCATTCAAGTGAAGATCCATATAGTACAAGAAAGATTTAAGATCCACATTCATGCAGCCATTACATTCAAGTTTGCAACCTTTTGTTCAAGGGTTTGGTGTGTTGCAACATAACATATTGTTCATTCATCATTCCTTCTTTATATTTGATTTAATTTCAAGTTTTGATTACCAAAATGGGGTTTGACCAAGGAAAACCCTTATCCACTAAGAAAATAACTTTTTTCCTTCTTTGATGCTTAATTTTACAAATCTAGGTTGGAGATCCACTGAAGAGTAAGATTGGAGAAAAGTTTTCAAGGTTACAATTTTGTCAAAGTTTTCCCCTTACTTGCAAGATAATGGAAAGTCACCCACAAGTTGTAATTCAGTGTTTTAGAACTATATATTAGATAGGAGGGAATCTACCTATTTTTAGACTTTATATGTAAATCCTAATTCAGTAGCTCTAGATTTTGGTTTTGGACCAAAACCCTAAACTGGTAGTAAATCACACCTACTAGTGTATGAGTCTTAGTTTCCATCAAAAGTTAGCATTTCTAGGATTGTAGACTGCCATTCAAGCCTCTTTAGTTTCTATGTGCACCTCTTTACTTTCATAGTGTATTGTTATGATTTGAATGCATTTCTAGGTCATAAAGTTAGATTTTGCATATCTTTAATATTTCTTATTTTTCCAAGCCCTTGCTTGGGGGTGAACTCATGTTATACCCTTAATCATACCCTAGGACACCTTATTACAAATCTCTTTCCATCATTCCCTCTTTGGATTGAAATATCTAGGAGTGAAACTTGTAAATCGGTTGTTCTATGTCCTAAAACAAACTAACGTTCCATTTATGAGGTTTTATATATATTGCATATTTCTCTTCCATACTTTGTTTTTTCATGATCTAATTTGTTGTCTTCTTGTATAGTTTTTCATGTGTTTTTGGTTTTAGATTTTAAAGGGAGAGGTTCCCTTTTCATCAAGGTCTTTTGGGAAGAATAAGAAGTCTTTTTCTACTGGTAAACTTACACATGAGGTGGAAGAGGAAAAATTAGACTTGTAGCTAGAAGTTGATGAGCATGAAGAGTTAGGATAGTAAGATGAGATACAAGCAAGAGGATTTAAGCATGAATTTATCACTAATTTATCCAATGAACTCGACTTGTGAGTTGAATATGAGGAGAATATGAAATAAATATGTTAACAAACTAGTTGGGATAGCAAGACATCAAGCAAAAAATGAAAGGGAATGACAAACTTAGAAAGCCTGCCAAGATTTGGTATGCACCTTTAGTATCTTATTATTCTTTGAACAAATCATATTTCAACAACCTGATACAAGTACATACTATTATGCCTTAAAGTGGAAGCAAAACACAATTTAATTTACCATGGATTAACCCTTAGAGGAAAGTTGATGTAGTTTTAGAGCTAAGAAAGTTTCAACAACATAATGACATGTAAATTAACATTTCAAGAATGAGAAACATGAAGAATATATGAAAGATATCCAAAAGAGAATAAAACATGCTATACATGGGGAAAACCCTTTTGAGTAAAAAGCCCACACTCCAAAGCATTAAACCAATAGATTAATCTATAACAATATGGTTACAATACACTTTCAGGCTCACAAACTTAACATGGAGACTACATCTTGCTTTTCTAGAGGAAAACTGACATTAATTTGATACTTGCAAAACTATCACACAAACCCACTCCAAGATATCAATATATAGAGGAATACAAGCATGAAGGTAGCTTCTGGAGCAAGCTACAAGAGATGGACGTTCAAATCCATGTTGCACATTTTTCCAACTCATAGTTGACTCCTATGACACTTATCTAATGATTCCTTACCCCCTTTACATGCATCCATACTTGGGTGCCCCAAATTTACCTAAAATAGCTATGACATATGCTATTACACACCTTATAGTGTCATATGATCTTTCATATATGACAACACGTATAACTATAAGAGAATTTGTCATAACTGACTAATGATAAATGATTCTCTTACAGCTTGTGATAGTCAAACTTTGGCACCTAGATTCCTCATGCAAAGATGTCATCTAACACTTGTTATTGAATCTAACTCTTATGCATCATAAGATCATCATAGGACTCCATAATAAGATCTCCATGAGAATCCATCATATAATCGTCATAGAATCCATCAAAGATGCTGACACATGTCTATATATATCTTCCCAAAGTGGGATGCCTACATTGCCTTGTGGGGACCATAACATCCGTGTCACATCCCATTTCACCTTCCAATAGGTTGGCAACTCACTATGCCATGTCATATTAGATGATAAATTAACATGAGAAAGAAATTCTAACATAAGCACTAATAAATTAATATTTTAATTCTAGGAAATTGCAAAGGTTGAGACACCTAAATTCCCAACAAGAAAGTGGTGATATAAATGAAAATTTAATATTTTTATTTGATGAGCTTCCTTGATTTGTTGATGAAGATGAAGGTAGGATTTTAATTCCAATTCCATCACAAGTCTTGGAATATATAAAAGATGAAAATGAGCATGAAAATATGTTGGTTTGTGAGGAGACAAACAAAGATAGACTTGTTTTGCAAGATAGAGATGAAGTTTACACACACAAAGAGAGTTGTTATGAAGTCAAAATAAGTCCTCTTATATAAAAAAGAAGGGAATAGGTTGAAAATTACTTATTTTTGGATGATTTAGAGGCATTTTGTTCAAAATTTGATGTCAAGATCCAACACCTTTAGAAGAAGAAAATTATGAACAACAGGAATATAAGGTAGAAATATTTATGTTTTTACCAAAAAATTCACAAGAGGTGGTCTTTACAAGTTATCTAGATGATGATGTAACACATCACAAGTAAGAAAACAACAAGAAGAGTTCAAATTTTTTCCATTCAATAAGATGTCCAATCAGACATCTAGCTTGAATAGAGGCCACCAAAGTACCATAGGTCATGCTTGCACCAAATCATGAAATTTAAGTTGAAGAAGGCATTCAACCTACTTATCCACTTCAAAAAATCAGTATACATTACTAACATGAAGAGGTAAGTAGACATAATTTCATTCTCCAAGAGTTATTGCAACCATTGGTTAAACATTTGTATAATCTCCACTTTGTATTAGCTATACATAAGCATGTGAAGGATTGTAAACTCATGAGAAAAAGGAAGTTATTTCAAGGAACCAATTAATGGTTTCACTTTAGCATTGTTATTAGTTAAGGTACATTAGGATAGGTTTTTGTTTCAAGTCAATAAGTGGTGATGCACATGGCTAGTTTTTCTTTTCTTGAAGTGGTAAAGCATAATTAGTTAGGTGTTTAGTTAGGTATCCCCAAGGTGTTACTACTAGTTGACAAGTTTGGTTTTTAGTTTTTCTCACGTCTTTTGACTCCTATACCTAGTGGATATGCAAGGCTACTGGTATTATGAGTTTTAGTAGGAGAAAACCCCTTAGAGGTAAGCAAAGGTGTTAACACTTTTATTTTATGAACACTTTTTGAAGATATGGTTAAATTTTAGAAGTGTTTCATGTTTGATAAAGCAAGGGGGAGCCTCACATAAAATCTTGCATTAACATTTTTAAGAAAAATTAAAATTTAAAATTTGACCAAGTCCTTTTGGGGGGAGGGGGCTAAGAAGTAGAAGTTTCACTTTTTCTACCCCATGTAAAAAATAGATTTTTTTAGGATTTTTATCTTTAGCCAACTGAAGGAATGCATGGAGATGGTTGAGAAAAAAAAAAGGCACATTGCAAAATTTTCAGGAGATTAAAATGACATGTTGGAGAAAGTCCCAAATTGCGAAAAGAGGAGGAGAAAGATTCTCATGTTGTAAAAATGTACAGATTTTCTTTCCCAAATGCTAGGTATTTATTTCCATAAATATTGTTATGGAGTTATCATAGGGAAAATGGTTGAAAGATTATAAACATGAGTTATGATTGTTCCATAAATAGTTAATTATAAAACCTACCCTTTCAAGTATAGAGCCATAATGCAAGCATTGTTGGAACAATTAGTTGGGTATGTAATTTAATGCATTGGGAACATCAAAAACATTGATACTATTTGATACCGTTTTCATGTCTACATTTTGTTTTGAGTATAATTTCATTCCTGAAACAAAAGGTCTACGTTATGAGGAAGTAAAAAATAATAAATAAGTCAAAAAACTATGTATGATAGAGCAATGGTAGAGGGGCATCATTGTGATTTGGGGACAATCCATAAAAGCAAGCAGTTAGTGGAAACATAAAGGAAAGTGACTACAACTAAATGTAAAAATGACCAAGACATGGAGTATCAAATATTGAGGGAAAACATAATTTATTTTTGTTGAAATATCTAACACACTATGATAGTTTTCAGTAATTAGAGAGCTCTGTATTTTTCTATGTAGGTAAGTGACTAAGAAATTCTTGAAGTAATTGATGTTGTTAGAGATGGTAATGTTGTTATGGGTTTAGATAGTGTTGATAAACATGAGAATGTATTTGAAGCTAGCATTACACACAATAATTTAAATGAAAGCTTTAGAGTTCTTCATGTCCTTCCAAGAATCATGTAGGAGTCTAAAAATATATTGAGTACAATGAAAATATTGAAAATATCTAACAAGAAAGTATTAGTATGCATTGGATACCACTATAATTTCAAATGGTTAGGTCAGTAAAACTTACATCTAGGGCCAAAGAAACTCAAACAATCAAGACACTATGTATTGCTAGAAGAGTTAGAAAGACATGATTCTTATGCATTTATGATTCAATTATTTTTTTCTTACTATTGGTGATTGGGAATACCAAATGGAAAAGATGCATGTTATCTCTAAATTACCTCCAAGAAGGAAAATGATGATGGAGAATGTAAGAAAGAAATGAAGATGATGTTTGCAGTTAAAATTAAAGTGAAAATTACGGTACTATTGATGTCATATCAAAGAAGCAAGGAAAATCCTTCATGATACTATGACTATGATAATAAGAGAAAATTAATATAACAAATCAATTAGGAAAAGATGAAAAAAATGAGGGGAACCTTAAGTTGGAGTAGATATTAAGATATGGTGTAGATATTTCTCTTGGTTTTGTAGAGCTTCATGTAGTAGGTGTTGCATGCATGAATTTGAAACCATGTAATCTCCTTTTGAATGAAAAAGGATGGGAAACTGTCTCTAATTTTGGTCTTCCAAAATATCTTAAGAAACCTCAATTTAGAAAGGCTTGTTCATTACCAGAGGATGAAACTACAAGGATGCACTATTGTGTTGATTATATTATGTTGAATCCTCACTATATACCCCTTGAGGCATGAGAAATACTAAAGAAGTCATCCTAAATTTTTTTTTGGGATGATGGAAGTAGTATGTCTGCAAGTTAAAGTTTAACATTTAGAGATTATGTTGAAAAAATGAAGAAAATAAATGATAGCATTCCAATGCTTACAAACCACTCTAAAGAATGAAATTATTGAAAGAGGGTCTTTTCACTTACTACACATTGATTGATGGGTACTTGAGGAGATGTTCATAGTGCATTGGAGATGCACAACTTACTAATTGGAAAAGGCATTCAAATTGAGTTTTAGGGTGCAAAATTTTGTTGAATGTACTCTCTAAAAAAATTAGAAATGAAAGGAAAGTGAGAGGGTTCAAAGGTATATGCATCAACAAAGGTTTTGTCCCTTTTATGGTGCAAGTGCTTATAAAATCTCACAATAAGGATTTAAAGAGAAAAACTTTATCAACATTGAAAAATCTTATTGTTGATCACACAAAAATAAGGATAAGGAACTGGTGGATGCTAGAGGAGTAAAAAAAATGGAAGATTAGATTGGAGGAAAGTGGCAAAATTTTTCTTTTAACTCTTTGAAAATGGCAGAGTTGCAATAAATAATGAATGGAAGACTTCAATAACTATTATATAGTCTATGCAAATGAAAGGATAGTAGCACGTCCCTCAAAGCATTGTAGAAATGAGGTATGTAAGAAATAAAATAAAAAGGATAACACAATAGTGAATACTTCCATGAAGTCATAAAGTGCATAAAGTTACATAATAAGGGGATGCATTGAACATGGTTTTGTTTGGAAGGAGTTTTTCCAAAGAATGCAATCTCCATGTGTCATTTTTCCTTTGACACAGTGATGGGATAGTGTAGCAAGAGATTTCAATTTAAAGGTTACTGGTAATGCTTAATGAAGGAAACACTGAGAAGGTATTGTAGTATTGGAAAAATTGAGATTTAGCATGTTCTAGAATTTTTTTTGATTACATACAGATTAAAGAAAGGATGTGGAAAGGGTTGAAAAAAGTGAAGAATGGTAGTGGTTCCATAATAGTGGCATAATAATAGGCAGTACTACAAGGAAATTCAAGTCATTTATAATTCAAAAGAATCTAGTTTCTTAAGAAGGAAAGTGAAATTTTCAATAATGGGAGTAGTATACTAAATACTACCCTAAAGAGGTAATCATTTAGGTTGTTGTCTTGTTAGGGTTTGAACCATGGAAATTAAATTGTCATCATGCTAGGGATAGTGAAAAAACTTCATGGGAAGTATTTTAAGGGTAGATTGTAAAATAGTAAAAATATGTAAGGATAGTCTGATGAACAAGTGGGAAAAGTAAAAAGTAATAGTCCTATAAAAAGATAGATGGTGAAGTCACAGTTTAGCAATGAGGTAGCTTTGTGAATGAAGGATAGTCTATACATTGAGGAACATAGAAACAATGGTAATAATGAGATAAATGTGAAAAGAGGCCATGAATGAGTAGATTAAAATTCTTCCAGGCTAATAAGACTCATGTGAAAAAATTATCATTCCAAAGTTCTCAACACAACAAATTCATGAGATGTGTCTATAGGAAATTTAGTCCTTATCACAATAAATTCATAACAAGGATAATGTGTTGAAATTCATAGGATATTCTAAGATTAGAGATATATAGGGAAGTAGAATGAAAAAGAGTATGTGGAAAAACAATGCCAAGCACCTAAAGGAAAACCTTTTCTTCTTGATATTTCATTTTCTAATTCATGACCATCTAACAAGGTGAAAAATTAAGAGACTAAAAAAGACCAATGATGATAGTAATATGAATTAGTTATATGATATTGGCATTTCTATGAAATAACTTGGTTGACATTCTACAAACCAAGAACTATGGAAATTTTTTCTTAAGTTTGCTTGAAACATAGGATGGTTTTGACTTGCAACCATGTAGGTCCGCTATTTTACAAGTTCTAAGTTTCAATTTAGAGCTTGATATTTGTAGTAGATCCATTTTACAATGAACTAGGGAATACATAGTTTTAGGTTTATAGTGTATTGGGTCATTTCACAACTTTTAAAGAATCAACCCTATTCTATGGTTGGAATCCTCAAAAGGAAATGAAGTTTTCCATACATACCTACTATAGTTTGCAAGTATTCAACTGTAAAGTTCTGAGGAAAGTGAAGATCAATGCTATATAATAGTGAATGTGATATTCATGGAGAGACATTGGTTGTGATAGCCTATAGATGTGCAAGAGGGTAGTGTTAATGTAAAAAAAATTTAACAATGATATAGAGAGAGCAATCAAGGTAATGGAAATGCAACATATGGATGCATTTAAAGAGACAATTTAGGAGCCAATTTTCTTGCACAAAAGACAATCATAAATGATTGGGTTAAAAGTGATGAGAAAAAGGTGAAAATATGAGGAAAGGGGATCTTAATGAGTCACACATGTGGAAAAACGTGGCCCTTTAAGTTCTCCTACACCCTCCCAAAGAAATTGACTATTTCAAACTCTCATTCACATGCCCTATTAATATGTTGATTAAGTTATGATTGGTTGGAAAATATCTAGGGGTAATTTGAGGAGATGTAAAACTGAAGGAGAGAATCTAGGGGTAGTTTTAACTTAGTTTGAGCCTTTTAAGGGAATCTAGGAGCTATTTAAGGTACCTTGATGGTGGATAAGGTCAAGATAAGAATTTTTCTTTAGTCAAGAACCTTTTAGGAGCACTTTTAGGGGCCGCGAAGTAGGGGAAACAATTTTGGACTCCTAGGGAAAGTTTGACCCAACAAACCAATGAAAGCATATGTTCCTATTTTTTAGCAATTGTTGAGCAACTTGTAAGCAAGTTTAAGGGGCATATTTCATTTATTTATTTTCTCTCTTGGTATGTATTGTAACTTTTCTTTTAATTTCTTTCTAGCTGGAGTAGCAAATGTAACTCATTTTCAAACTTATACAACTATGCAATGCTTCTTTTTATCAATAAAATACAATCATTTTTCCTTCTCTAATCTATATTCTTGTTTTCAAATACAAATGATTAATGATTTTTTCTATTATTTTATGTGAATCCTTAATGTTTGTCTAATTTCTTTAGCACATTTATGCAAATAATTCATGTACCTTGTGCATGTCATAGGTTATGACATTATTTTGGACAATTTATAATTGTGAAGATATGTATTTTTCCTTTTAGGATTGATAAAATCTTCATCTTTCATATGAAATACTAATTTTTAGTTATGGAAAAAACCTAAGTTGTGCATGAAAGAACTTGTTCATGTTGATCATATTGTAATTACAAATAGTAGTTTAGGTTTGAAAGTCATTTTGGTGCATCACATTTTTATGTCATAGGTTTCTTTTCATGTCTCCTTTTCACCCTTTTCTCAACATGCAATAGCATGATAGGTTAATTAGGTGAAGTTTCAAAGGGAACCAACCATATCTGTAGGTTGATCTCCACCATTTGAGCCGACACTTAGGGAGATCATTCCATGTTTACAAGGTGGTTGAGTGATTTAATCAGCTCAACAAAGGGTGCACACTTTCATGACAACAATAACAAGATTAATATAAATTGTAATGTCACTTAGACCTTAGTTATCGTATTGAAAAATAGGTGCCTTGAAGTGTCTAGAAATTATTACAAGCCTATATCTCTCTACAAGTTAACTCCATAGTGTTGAATAAATTTGGCATTATGTAGACCTATTCTATAGCCTGCATTCTAACATGGAAAATACATACTTTTTCTCTCTAGTTCACTTTAGTCTCTTCTTTCTACTCTAGTAGACATCAACTAGTGGTATTAAAAGTACATTAGGGAATTATCAAATATTTTCAAAGCCTAAATTCTGTGAGGTCAATTGCTTGACTAGATTATATTTATAATCATAAGAAATGTTAGTAGGTAGAAAGTAGGAATGTAATTTACCTAAATTATGATGCTAGTATAAATATAATTATTTTAGTGTACCAAGTTAATGCATTCCTATTGGATATTCCTTGAATTTCCAATGACATTGAATGATAATTAAATGATGCATTAATTCTGAAATAAATATCTTTAAATACCAAGTCATGGTGAATTGTTGTATAATTGTTTACCAAGTTGGATACTAATGACTATGAGAAAAGGGTAGGAGTTAGGTACTTGATGTTTAAAAATTTAAAATGTGGGTCAAATTTGGACAAGTAAGGATCAAGTGTATGAAAATTATTGTCAATAATGAAATATAGTGACAGTTAGATAATTTTGGTATGATTCTTGCCGCTAATGAAGCCCTTAATTAGGTATTACTGCTAAGTTTTTATGTTTCATATGAGGTCTCCTATATGTGGCATCACAAGTTCATTCCTCTAGTCAAAAGTGTTTACATTCTTTAGCAGTCTAAGTGTATGGAAATTATTATTGGTAACAAGATGAATTCTCGATAACCTAAATTAAAATATTGTTGGGAACTCATTAGAGGATTCCATCATTTAACAACAAGTTAGGTAAAGTACACTAGGGATTTGATTGAATAATTTTAGTATGAAAATACTAGGGGCTAACAAAATTTTGGCATCATAACCTTACCCTTTATTTCCCCTATTGATCTATTTATGTTCTAAAAAGTTATGATGCAAAATCATGTTGTGGTTATCATAGATTAATGGATTTTGTTACAAAATAAGTTTCTTTCATGTTCCTTCATTCTTTCTTAAAGATTGATATGACACAAAAATAAAAATATGGAGTATTTGTGATTTTGGAGTAGATCCAATCATAAAAAATTTAAAGGAGATATTAACTAATTCAAGATAAATGTATCTAGAAAAGTTCTTGTAGTTGAGTTGATGATTCAAAGTACTTGTAAATATAATATAAGAAAATGAAATGTAAAATTATATTTTTATTTTTTTAAATATGTAATATATTGCACTACCTAAATGATACAAGTTGATTATGTAAAGAATGTATAAACGTGACATTTTTTCAATTTAATGAAAGAAAAACATTATACACCTTTAAGAATAGAAAATGGATAAGTATTTTGTTAAATCCCTTGGAGATAAACCCATTTAATGTCAAGGTAGAAAATAAGATTCCCTTGAGACCTTAAATAACTATACATAATGATGGATTGAAATCATATTTTTTGAAATGCATTATGTAATACATAATTATGAAAATAGGTAGTGTACCAGTAGGGAATCAAAATGGAACATTTTTTATTTTTCCTATTTTGCGTTCATCAAGGAATATGTGTGATTGGTATAGACCTTTAACTTTTAACCTGTTAGAACTAGATCTATAAAAATTCATATTACTGCATTCATCCTTTCTTATGACTAGTTAAAAATGGAAATGACCAGAAAATTAGAATGTGTTAGAATATTATGGTAATTTCTACAGTTGTAGGTTAATTTTTATTTTTTTATTTTTATGTTGGTTAGGGTTAGATAAATTCTAGAAGTTTAGGGTTAGGTAAATTCTAGAAACTTATTTTATGTTGGCCTATATTCTAGATTTTTCTAAATGTATCTAAAGTTCACTATATAAAGAACCTATTTAAATCATTTTTACTCAAGCAATGTGAATGAAGAATTTTGTTATTGTGCAGCAGCACAAATATTTTATTTTTTATGTTTAATTTCTTTGCCTCTACTTGATATCAGAGTGGTATCAGAGCCAAGTTAAGAAGCAGAATGTTAGCAAAAGAAGAGCACATTTGAGGATTGCTGAAGTTGCATGTTTATTATTGCTGAAGTTGCATGTTTATTTTTGGTGAACAGAATGTTGTCGATTAGTCAGTCAATTGAGTAAGTTGTTTTATTATATATCGTATTTTTATATTGACAACAGATTATTCAAAAAAGAGGAAATATAGGGTTTACATATACTATTTTAAAATATGGTGTCAAGTAGTGTGCGAACTCAAATTCCAATATTTTCTAGTAAAAATTATGATACTTGGTCATACATAATGAAATTAAAATTTAATTAACTCAAATTCCAATATTTTCTAGTAAAAATTATGATACTTGGTCATAAAGAATGAAATTAATATTTAATTTTGAAGATTTATCAGAAATAGTTGAAAATGGTTATACAAAACCACATGATGAGTCTACTTTGAGCACTAATGCAAAAAATAAGCTGAGTGAAAATAGGAAAAAGAATAAAAGTGCTTTGCAGATAATTGAACAAGGATTGGATGATTAATTCATTGGAAGGATTAAGCTAGCCACTATAGCCAAGCAAGCATGGGATATTTTGGAATCAACATATCAAGGTACAAGTAAGGTAAAACTTTCCAGATTGCAAGGACTCAGGAAAGAATTTGAAAACTTGCAAATGAGTGATTCTGATTCAGTAGATCAATTTGGTTAATCAAATAAAGATGAATGGTGATGAAATAACGTATCAAAAGGTTGTAGAAAAGATCTTAAGAAGTTTTCCTACTAAATTTGATACTATTGTTGTGCCAATTGAGGAAACTAAGGATTTTTCAACATATTCAATAGATGAGTTGTTTGGTACTTTGAAAAATTATGAGTTGAGATTGAACAAGAATAATAATACCTCATTGGAGGTTGTATTCAAAGCACAAGTGACATTTGGCAGAGGCAAAGGAAGAGGAAATCTAGGATTTAGAGGAAGAGGAAGAGGAAGAAGCAATTTTCAAAGAGAAGAAATGAAGAGTCCAGATCTAGGAGGATGGAGAAATCAAAGTTTCAATTCAAGGGGACATAATAACAATCAAGCATCACAAAGGTATGAAAAATTGAGTGTTCAATGTTACTATTGCAAGAAGTATGGTCATTTTGCAAATGAATGTCGAAAGAAGCAAACTGATATGGGAAAGAAAACTACAAATTTTTCTAAGAGTAGTTGTGAGACATTGTTCATTAGTTGTCATGTAGCTCAAGAAAGTTCAAGTAACATTTGGTTTCTAGATAGTGGTTGTAGTAACCATATGACAGGAAATAAAGACTTGTTTGAAAGTTTGGATACTTCAGTGAAATCAGAAATTAAATTGGGGAATGATAATACAGTTGCAGTCATGGGTAAAGGTGCAATTAATGTGATGACAAAGCTTGGTAAGAAGTCCATTCCTGATGTTTATTTTGTACCTAGTTTGAAGCATAATCTCATAAGTGTGGGACAACTTTCTCAAAAGGGTTATAGAGTTGTTTTTGAAAATAATGTGTGCACTATATTTGATATTCCTCCTAGTAATAAGGTGATTGCAAAGGTTGAAATGACAAATAACAAAATGTTCCCACTTCAAATGAAAAATGAATTAATGGAGAAGATTGAAGCAAGTTTCAAGGCATCTAGTCAAGATCAAGTAAGGATATGGCACTTGAGGTATGGTCATCTTAACTTCAAAGGATTATGTTTATTGAAAAGGAAAGAAATGGTAAGAGGCTTACCCCCTATTGAAGCACCATTAAGTTCATGTGAAAGTTGTATTTTGGCTAAGCATCATAGAACAAGTTTTCCAAAGGGAATGTCATATAGAGCATGGGAACCTTTAGAAATTGTGCATACTGATATATGTGGTCCAATGCAAACACCATCTCTAGGGGGGGCATTTATTTTCTAACATTCATTGATGATTTTAGTAGGAAAAAATGGGTTTATTTTTTGAAATATAAATATGAGGCATTTGGAAAGTTCAAGGAATTCAAATCATTGGTTGAGAAACAAAGTGGCCTACCCATTAAGGTATTGAGATCAAATAGAGGAGGAGAATTCAAGTCAAATGGATTTTTGGATTATTGTAGGTATCATGAAATAAAGAAGCAGTTTACTACAAGTTACACACCTCAGAAAAATGGTGTTGCAGAAAAAAAGAATCAAACAATAATGGAAATGGAAAGGAGCATGTTGAAAGGAAATAATCTACCTAATGAGTATTGGGCTGAAGCAGTAGCTTGCATAGTTTATATTTTGAATAGGAGTCCAATGAAGATTGTAAGGGACAAGACTCCACAAGAAGCATGGAGTAGTAAGCATCATAGTGTTTCTCATTTTAGATATTTGGTTGTATTGCATTTGCACATGTGCCCAAGGAAACAAGAAGTAAGTTGGATGATAAAAGTGAAAAATGCATTTTTATTGGTTATGATGAACAATCTAAGGCATATAAGTTGTTTAATCCTATTACCAAGAAAGTCATTGTAAGTAGAGATGTTGTGTTCAAAGAGGAAGAATCTTGGGATGGAAGCATAGAAAAAACAATTAAAGGTGATGTAGCATTGCCATATAATGATCAAGAAGAAAAAGATCAAGAAAACCAAGGAGATCAATCAAATGAACAAGGAGGAACTCCATCAAGAAGTCCACAAGGAGATAACACACAAGGGGAAGTTGAGCAAGGAGAATCATCAAGTCCACAAGTAAGTGATGACTCAAATCCTACACTTGCATCATTAAGGTCAAAGCTTAAAAGCTAGAAATCTAGAAGTTTGCAAGAAATTTATGATCAAGGAGATAGGATAGATTTGCAATCAAATTTTTCTTTATTTGCTCAAGATCCTATTTATTTTGAAGATGCAATTAAGGAAGAACATTGGATTAATGCAATGAATGATGAAATGGAATCGATTGAGAAGAATGATACATGGGATTTAGTTGATTTGCCTAAGGAAAAAGATTGCATTGGTGTAAAATGGGTTTATAAAACTAAGTATAATGCAAATGGAGAAGTTGAAAAATATAAGGAAAGACTAGTAGCTAAAGGATTTTCTCAAGAATATGGAGTTGATTATAATGAAAATTTTGCACCTGTAGCAAGACTTGACACTGTTAAAATGGTACTAGCTATTGTAGCTCAAAATGAAAGGAAGGTTTATCAAATGGATGTTAAATCAGCTTTCTTGAATGGATATTTAGAAGAAGAGGTTTATGTGCAACAACCACTAGGATATGAAATAAAAGGTTATGAAGACAAAGTTTACAGGTTAAAGAAGGCACTTTATGGATTGAAGCAAGCTCCAAGAGCATGGTACAACAGGATAGATTCATACATGATAAGGATTGGATTCAACAGAAGTACTAGTGAGCCTACTCTATACACCAAAGTCAATGAGCAAGGTCAGATTTTAATTGTTTGCTTGTATGTTGATGATTTGATTTTTACAGGTAATCTTTCTATTGACATGTTTAAATCAGCAATGAAGAAGGAATTTGAGATGACTGATTTGGGGTTGATGAAATATTTTCTTGGCATTGAAGTAACACAAAATGATAAGGGCATTTTCATTTGTCAAAATAAATATGCAAAAGATGTTTTGAGAAGGTTTAGAATGATAAATTGTAGTCCAGTTTCTACACCTATGGCAATAGGCACAAAACTAAGCAGAGAAGATAATGAGATTGATTTTGATTCAACTATATTTAGAAAATTGGTTGGTAGTTTGATGTATCTCACAACAACTAGACCATATATAATGTATGGAGTAAGTTTGATTTCAAAATTTATGGATGCACCAAAGAACTCACATTGGCAAGCAGGAAAAAGATTATTGAGGTACATTGCAGGAACTATGAATCATGGCATATTGTATTCTACTTCAAATAAATTTTAGTTGGTGGGTTATACAGATAGTGATTTTGCAGGAAGTATTGATGATAGAAAAAGTACATCTAGATATGCATTTCATCTTGGAACAGGTATTGTAGCATGGGCATCAAAGAAGCAGCCTATAGTGACAATTTCATCAATAGAAGCAGAGTATGTAGCAGAAACATCAGCAGCATGTCAAGCACTGTGGATGAGAAGAGTCTTGAATGATCTACTGCATGAAAAAGAGGAGCCAACTATAATCTATTGTGACAACAAGTCCACCATTGCACTATCAAGGAATCATGTTTTTCACAAGAGGACAAAACACATTGATACTAGATATCACTTTATTCGGGAGTTAGTGAACAATGGATAAATCAATCTAGAGTATTGTAGATCTGAAGAACAATTTGCAGACATATTTACAAAGGCTTTAGCACAAGAGCAATTTGAATTTTTGAGAGGAGTTTTGGGCATTGTAAATATTAATATAGTTTCTAGTAGAAATTAGGGGGGAGTGTTAGAATATTATGGTAATTTCTACTAGCTGTAGGTTAAATTTTTTATATTTATTTTTATGTCGGTTAGGGTTGGATAAATTCTAGAAGTTTAACATTAGGTAAATTCTAGAAACTTATTTTATGTCGGCCAAGGTAAAAGAATAAAAATAATATGTCGGCCTATATTCTAAATTTTTCTAAATGTATCTAAATTCCATTATATAAAGAACCTATGTAAATCATTTTTACTCAAGCAATGTGAATGAAGAATTTTGTTATTGTGCAGCAGCATGAATATTTTATTTTTTCCGTTTAATTTCTTTGCCTCTGCCCACTATCAGAATGCATGTAGAGTTATGTTTTTCTTACTAGTTTTTCCTTGCAAATCTGTAGTTGAATTCCTTGGCAAGTTTGCAGTGATGAGTTTATACACCAAAAGTGGACAGGAGTTGAACTGGACTATAACAGTGAGTTAAGTCTATCAATAGTAGCAGTGAAGTGAAGTTATGGAAGATGGATGCCATGGTCCATAGTGATGGCTATATAACCACTTCTCCATATAGATGACTAAAGGAAACGGCTATCCAGCCCTAGAATATGCATTTATGGGGATGGATTCCTATACATCATAACTGTTGTTCTTCTCATTTCTCAGCCAGTTCACTCACTGTGAAGTTTTTGTTCCTCAGACACTTAACTGCAGTTCGTAATTTCTCAGCATCTTAATCAAGACACAAAGAAAACTATAGTTCCTCGTGAAAAAATTAAAGCTTTGAGAGTTCCCACGAAAATTTTAGTCTTCTTTTTGTTTTTCTCCTTTTTAATATAATGTTCTTGAGCTGTTCTTTTTAGGTGCTTAAGTTTTGTCTGCTTTATTGTTTTTTTCTGTTTTAATCTCCTTTATCGTCAAGTTTAAACCTGTTTCCATCTTTTTCTAGCCTCTATGAAGAAAATTTAGAGTTTATTTTTTTCTCACCGCAAGTTTGATTTTTGGCAGTAGCGTGGTTTAAAGATTCTGTTATTTTAGTCTTCTTTTTGTTTTTTTCTATTTTAATCTCCTTTTCTTGGTGCCAAGTTTGAACTGTCCTTTTTTAGCACCAATGAAGAAAATGATTTATAGACTAGAAGATGGTTCTCTGCGCTTGTTTTTCAGTGAGTAGAATGCTGGTGTAGGCTATGGCATTTGGCTGTAAGCATTCTATGAAACAGTCTGCATACTTGTTGTATGCTTCCACATTCACATATACGCATACAAAAGCATACTCAGTTCACCGCAGCATCAACGAAGTTTTTAGTGGAAAAATCAAATCTTTAAGATGGCTGGTAGTATAGCCGTTTCTGTTATATTGGGGCTTTCTTTTTGGTTTTTTCCTTTTTGATTTTTTTGGTGCCAGGTTTGATGAAGCTCTGTATTATTTTTCTCAGCGCCAAGTTTACCAAAAAACGTATGTCGAGCCCTCTATTATTTGACACCACACTCGACTAGCTTAAAGTATTTAAATCGGACCAAAGTTTTGCTGTTTGATTCCCAGATCAAAAAGAGTCAGGTTTGATCAGGGTGAGCAAGTGAAAGAAATAATTTCAAATTCTTGCGATGTGCAGGTTGGGCAGTTAAGATTTTTTTTAAAGAAAAAAATCATATACGTTATTTATTATTTTAATTAATATATTAATATTATATTAAAAAAATTTAATGTAATTATCTTTTCAATACAGATCTCCATATTTTTATGTTTATATTATTATTATGATGAATATTTTAGATTTTTTAAAATTTTATGATATAATTTTTTATAGGTAGAAGATATATTTTTAGTATACATATCAAATAATAGTTTATCTTAATAAATTTATCTTAATGATATAATTATTGTCTATTACATATGATTAAGATCTTTAATTGCTTTGAATTCTATTATTTTTAAATCTT
Organism: Sequoia sempervirens; assembly: GCA_007258455.2. Classification (NCBI taxonomy): domain Eukaryota; kingdom Viridiplantae; phylum Streptophyta; class Pinopsida; order Cupressales; family Cupressaceae; genus Sequoia; species Sequoia sempervirens. The sequence continues at coordinate 45,546 of VDFB02298524.1, forward strand.
AATTATAATTTAAACTTTAGTATACTAGCACTTGCACCAGAAGGGGTGCAAGGGTTATGCCAATAGAGAGCTATTTGATTATGGTTAATTGAAAGAAATATTTGTGTAAAGTTCATTTTGAAGAAATAAATTATAGTAACAAGAAGATGAAATACCAATTTTGAAACCAAACTAAACTCAAAAGCATTTTGTTCTAAAAAATTGAAAGCTAAATTGTGAGATTCTCATCTATTAACAAGTTGATTGATAGCAAAAACTAACGAGGAAAGACAATTTCATAACCTCAAAACTAAATTATATCAATGACCATCAAATAAATCTCTACCACAATGCTGTCATGAATGTAAAATTTATTTTATTTATTTATCAAAATACGCAGCCAAGATGGATATTTGAAACACAAATTATCTAGCAAAAAATAGAGATTTGGACATTTTCTTGTAAATTTGGAAGGGTTCTAAAAAATTACATGATCATGATTAGTAGGTGACAAAAAAAACTATAACAAAATAATTATTGAATCAATTTTTTTTATTATTGCAAAAAGCAAGCAAAATTACATAAGATAATAACAATAAAAGCTATAATCAGAATTAACAAAGTAAAACAAGAACATTAGAAGCTCTTACACAAGCTGTAGAAACAACAAATGTAAGCGAAAATTACAGAAGTGGCTGCAGCAGAAGCTTACGGTTACAAAGAAACTGTAGAAACAAAGGCAATTGAAGAAGTTTAAACTATATCATAAGTTATTACACACAACTGACATACATTCAATATTTTCACAAAGCATTGGCAATGAAACTTCTAAATTCCACCTCTACAGTAGCTGCAGTTAAATTGTTGTAAATGGATTTTGGAATACTATCAAATAAATTGTGGACTAAACAATTTCCCATCGTAGGACACCCCATAGGTGAAAGACTATGGGTGGTCCTTGCTTTGCATCCTAATCACTCTAAAATTTACAACATTGCTGCCATATCATAGAAAATATAACAAAAGTGCAAAGACATGGGTTTTTGAGAACAATAAATTGGATCTAGGAAAACTATGTACAGGTGTATGTGTTAGAAAGATTACAGAGTAGGGAAAATACAGAGTGTAGAGCTATTGCATAAGTTCCCTAGACTGTACCACATTTACAGTTGCATCTTTGAATAATACACATGTCACAATTTAGAATCCAAACTGAACAATCACTGTTTTAGTTTCTTGTGTTTGATGGAATTTCTTCTTGGGCCTATGAGAACCTTGCAGCACATAGGAATATATAAATTGGAGGTTGCATTAGTAAAATTTTCATAGTGTGCCTTCTTAGATTGGTGGAAGAAGGAACAATTTAATGTTGTATTTCTTTTAGAATTAAGCAGAACAATTGTATGTAGTATTTCAAAGAGATGGTCTAGACAAAGGAAAAGAGCATAGAAGCAAAGGAAAATATGTAGCTAATCGAGTGAGGGCCATATTGCATCCATAGCCAAGGTCTTATGGAATGAAATAGAGGAAAATTGTATCGAATCATTTGTACACTCATTGTATGTCGGTTTACTACATAATATAGGTAATAGACAATTGCAACTACCACAATCTATTTTTTCCACTGCTACAATATTTTTTCTCTCTTCAGAAGGTTTTTAGGATAAATATAGTATTCTTAATTCTTCTCTAAGTTCTCTTCTTCTCTTGACTGTAACTTAATTTCTAATTAAGTAGCATCATACAATTTCTTATTTCATAATTTCTACAAGAAGCTTAGGCTTGATAAATTAAGAATCAAACACTATTGTACGTATAGCAGCATTGATGTATTAGTGCAATGACTATATAAGCACTTCGAATCTAAACCTAACTGTAAAAGTTGGCTTTTATTATCTAGTTGAGCATAAATCATCTCAATTTGAACATAATAATACAATACAAGTCAATGAAAATTGACTTGAAACTACACATAAATGTCAATTCATTATTACATAATTGAATAGACTACAAAAACATGACCTAATACATAATATCAAAATCTTGTTAGCATTTAATGATTGTCTCATATGACTTGAATTTCATGAGGTAGTTGAAATTTATTTCTTGCATTGATGGAGCATGTGTGTTAGTACAGATATATTTTTTTAAAAGTTTGAGATTGAATAATCTACAAACGTTATTGTGTTTAAATGTTCCATCTCTAGCCTGGCTCTAATGTTGACTTTTCTTTTCCAGAAGATCAGATACTTAGATTTGCTATGATTGTTTATTATGTGATATAAAAATTTCTGATAAACATCCATAAAGTAACTAGAGTTAATTTTGAAATGTCAATAAGGATAAACAAGATAACCAAATGCTATGAACATCTGAAGCAAGCCAAACACATAAAAGCTAACTTCATAGAAAGGTGAGATATGTGAAATTTGAAATAATCCCCTCCTATTGACAATCACACATTAAGAAGCTTTGAAAGATTATATTCCATGGACTACAACATCATTTAGACCTCCTCGATTTCAAATACAAACATAAAAAAATTTAAATGTTTTTCATATTGGGGAAAATAGATTTTGAAGGGATCCAGAACCCTTTACAACCAAAAAGCCAAACTGCATAAAACAGCCAAAAAGACTAGACTACAGAAAAGATAGCCTGCAGTCAACAAAAAACCAGCTCCCAAACAAAAACCATTAGGTTAAATTACAATTAGAGTTTCGCTTGTTGGAGTGAAGAGTCATATCGAAAGAAGGCCTAGAGGGTTCAGATTTTTTTCCAGTAATAGTAGTCCAACCTTCTTCAACTTGTGCCACCTTAGCCTACCAAGCCAGCCCTTCATTTTCCTCAGGATGAAAATTTGTAGCCCTAGAGGTAACGGCAAAGTTTGCCTGAATAGGTGTGGAAATGACCAGAGAGCTACCAGAGATGAGAACCAAAGCGCCATCAATAGAAATAGAAACCAGTCTAATCGTTTGCTCAATATGATTTATCATGGTAGCTCCCCCAGCGGAGGAAGGAGAAACCCCAGCAGTCAAAACTCCAGTAGCCTATGAATCAGAAGCCCCAGCAACATTGAGTAAGAAACCACCACCTCAGAGAAGCTCCTTAGTAGATCAGATTTCTTTTCAAACATGTAATGTTGTAGAGAAGCGCCATTCCACCAAGTAGTTGTCTTTGTCTTCTTCTCGAATCCACATTGCGCAGCAACATTTCCTATTTTGAAGCATCTTCTACAGCGGAAAGGGACCCCCTCATAATCCAACGATTGGATCCAAGACCCCCTAGAAGATTTTAAGAGAACCTCAGTGGGTAGTCCTTTTGAGACATCAATTTCAACAAGTATTCAGGCAAATGTAGAATGATAAAGATCAGAAGATTCATTGTCCACAAGTAAGAAATCACCTAGGGCATCCCCAACCTCCTCCAAGAGAGAGTCATTCCAAAGGTGAAGAGGGAGATTAGAGAAACAGACCCAAATCAGGATTTTATTGAAAGTTTCAAAAGCTGGGTTAAAGTTGGAGTGCCAAGGTTTAATCATCAGAAGGTATTTTTCCTCCTAGCTGAAGAAATTATCACACTAGATTTTGTCTCTATCTAAGGTATTTTCAAACTTAGCAACAAAAAAACTTTTGGCCATTGGGAAGATTTGAACTTTACCAGTGATGAGGGGCTCCCATTCATTGGTGATCCAAGAGTGCAGCTGAGGAAGGCTTGGCCAAAAGCCCGTAAACCAACAGATCACCCCTCACTGATACATTTTGAAACATTTTTCAACGACAGCTCGTCGGAATTCTGACGAGCTGTCGTAGAAAAATGTTTCAAAATGTATCAGTGCCTAGAGCAGAAAGCTCTGCTACACTATCATTTATTTCTTCTGCTAACTCGTCCTTAAGCTTCACTGTGATGGAGTTTTTCATAGGGATGAAACCACCAAAACTCTGCCTAATATTCATATATGATCTAGGTGCACACACAGACGAACCAACACCCTTGATACTCTTACCAGATCTAGCGCCGACGCCAGCACCAACACCAGCCCTGAAGCCAACATCTCCAGCCCCAGCGCTAGCACCAGAACTAGCCCTAATGCCAGCACTAGCCCCAGTCCCGACACCAGCACCAGCTCCAGCACCCCTGAGAGCATCACTAGCTGGAAACCCATCAGCCTCCCGCCCCACAGGACCTCCAACATTTTTTTCAGTCAAAAGAGCTCTGCCCAAAGGCAGCCGACGACCCTCAGGATCCGCCTAAAGCTTACCAGAAACAGAAAACTCCCCTGACGGCCCAGTATTCCCGCCCAGAGCAGAGAACTCCCCAGTCGACATAGTTTTCCCGCCCGTAGTCATTTTGTACAAACAAATTTTAAATGTTATTAACTAAACTCATTAACTATTGCATTAACAAAAACAAAACTGCTGAAAGTTCTCAAAACAAATCCATACCTCTGATGTGGTCTCCTGAATAATCAACCACCTATATGTAAACACACTTGAAAATGGAGACCATATACATACAAAAGCTACACAGTTTAACGAGTCACAACTGAAGCCAAAGATATGATGCTACAAGACAACAAAGCCTGTGGTTATAGGTTTACTAAAGCAAACAAGCTATAAATACTCCTCAAATCCCTCAGTTTATTAATATAATAATATTATTCTCCCACAGTCCCACCCATTCAAGAATTTTTTTAACATCCAAAAAATATATGATGGACTCTGAGAGTTGGGATTTTAAGCAATTACAATTGGAATCCTTGGAATTGGAAGTTTGGCATATAATATAGCAAAATTGGATGCTATGAATTGATATATGTAACTTTTGATGCTGCAAAGTTAGTGTTTCACCCAGTGTAATATGTTAATTTAGCAGCGTTAACTGGTTAAGTAATAAGTTATATTTTTTCTTCTCTTTTTATGCACCATTCCTGGGAATTGGGACACTGCAAAATTTGAAAAAAAAAAAAGAGATGCAGGGAGGAGTAGAGAGGATCCCATCCCTCTCCTTGGGACATCTATCTTGTCATCAAGGCCCCTGGCGCTATGTTCCCATGGAACCCTGATTTGAATAACTATTTGTTGCAATCATGTTTGTTTGAATTTTAGGGGTTTTGACAGGGGATTAGGCACAAATTGCCCTGTTTCTTTCATCAACCCATTCTGAGGCTATCTTCCTATTTCTTCCATACAGAGTCTTCCAGAAACTTCCATGATTTTACTTCTTCAGATAGTCTCAGAGGAATTATAGCCTGCCCCGTTTGAACATTAGACTCATACAGTTTCGTGTGGCCAAACATCGGCTCAAGGTTATCTACATCCAATATTTTCACTTCCTCCACATTCTAGTCCATGGATCGTATGATTGAATCCATCAATACTTGCATAAGCCTACAACAATCAAATCAATTAGAACCATAACTTAATCAATTAAATTGATTAAAGCCCTACCTACAGCAAAGCCAAGAAAACAAAATAAAATAGACGGCTTTGGCAGTGGTGGAAGGAATTATTGAAAATCATTTTGATTGGCCGACAAACAAAGAGACAAATAAAATGTACAATTCTAAGCACCCGTTGTCTCCATGGCATCGAAATTCCATTGATTATCACCAGGATATGCTTCAAGAGAAAAATATTACAAGGAAATAGAGTTTGCGGAGTTTGGAGGAAAAATAGGTATAATGAAAACTGATCAAAGCAGACGAAAAAAACCAAAACCAGTCTCCCTGCAGTGGCTGCTTCAATCTGTTCACAATAAACAAAAATTAGTCCTAAATATTGGAGGCTTCATCACTGACACCATTGCAAGGGGGGCATTTATGGCACTGCATTTACGGTGAGATTTGATATGATTTTACACCTACAAGATTTGATGAAAGATTTCATATTAAATGGCAACTCTTATGGGATAAAATTGAATTCTGAAAACCACTAACTACCTCCCAGTTTAACAGTGATCTAGTGGTTGTTTGGCGGCATGAGACAGGTTTTAGGCTGAAACCTCTCACTATATATAGCCTATCGGCTAATAAGATATTGTTAAATAGAGAAAAAAATATTTGTTGGAAAATATTACATATATATTATGAAGTAATTTTATAATACATATGGTGGCAACTATAATCCATTATTATAATTCTACTTCACTAAGATGTTGCAATATGTAGTATTTTTTGTTTTATCTTCTTGAAATGTTTAGTTTAATTCTATATAATAAAAATATTGAGAAGACTCTATGAATATGCATCAATGTCCTTGTAGATGTCAAAATAAATCTCAATGCATATATTAGATCTAAACTTACTATTAAATGTATCGTGTGTGGATATTAAATATCTACAAAAGTTTTATAAGATGATATCAATAAGTTGCATATGCAATCAAGAATGAATGTAAATTTGTAAATTCCTTGACTTGAATCCTTCAAATTTTATATAGCATATCATGCAACTTGGGAATCAATAAAAATGTAGATATATATTGATATTTTTGACACAATATCTCAAATTATGGGACAAAATGAATATCACTAAAGTATGCAAGATGCTAGTGCTCTAGAGTATACTGCACCTACCTAATAGGGAACATAGAGAATGCAATTTAATAAATGATGACAAGTATCTATGTGATTGGGAAACATAGTTATAACTTAAAAAGGAGAGAAATATTCATAGGAATCTAATATAAAGAGATAGACACATATTTGTGTAAATAAAAGTTACAAGAGACATTGCATATTCATATCTACTTCAATAATTAATTCTTACTCAAAGAATTATTGTATGTTATTTTAAAAATATCACTAGAAATAATTTTTAGTTTTATAATCAATATGGTGACAAATAATCAAAAATAATAATAAGTCATCAAATGTGATCCTCAAGATATTTACATAATTATGTAGAACATCCTAATTAGGCATGGAAACACCTACAATATGGAGGGGTCTCTACTAGACTACACCCTCTATAGAATCAATATAAATGACCTCAACAAAAATATTCATGTGAAATGCTTAGAAAAAAAATGTTGTGATAGATATCAACAAAAATGTTTATGAAATATAAAATACCCATAAAAAATAAAGTAGATTAAAAAACTGTGATGTCCCGATGCGGGCCCCTATCGGAAGGTGACGTAGGTCTGTCCGAGCGGTTTGCCCAGCCACGTGTCCGGGGTCTTCGGCAGGAGTACCTATCCTGGGGATGCCCCCTTAACGCTAAGAGGGGTGTCGTTCACTACCATCCGGGCTTTTGGTGCAATGGTAACTAACTTGGTATCAGGCTGGAGGTCTCGAGGTCGAGACTCGCGGGCGTGGTGAAGGCTGTGATGTCCGTGCGGGCCTACTCGGGAAGGTGGCGTGGGTCTATCCGGGTTTTCATACGTGTGCAGGGTCTTGTGAGTACCTATCACAGGATGCCCCTTAGCGCTAAGAGGAGTCCGTTCACTACCGGTCGGGCTTTTGGTGCTTAACTAACTTGGTATCGGGGCAGCGGGGATTGGCCTATCATCGACCCTCGTAGTGATGGACTAGATAGGGGTCACCGGAACTTATCTAACTTGATCAGCGAGGGATTGATCGGTTGTCTTCGTTACGGCTCGTGGAGGATATTTGAAATTGCTATTTTTAGCGATTCTTGGCACGATGTGGGACCACTGCTATTTTTAGCATTGGCGTGGCGGCATCAGGATTCACTCCAGAGTGCATGTAGCATCAGGCGGATCAGTAATCGGAGTTAGAAACAAGGGAGATATTAATATTTGATCGTATTGATTAAATATTAATTAATTAACGTTTATAATATAAAGTTATAATTTAATATTATAACTTAAGTGAATTCCTTGAGGGGGTGCGCCATCATGAAAAAAGGGGCCTGTTTGATATTTAATTAATAATTAAATATTCAGTGGAGAACTATGGAGAAGTGAAATTATTAAAATATGAATATTTCATTAAAACCCTATTTTCAAGGGAATCGCACTTTTGAGTGTATTTGAGGATTTTGCATTGGAAAGTGAGCCATTATGAGATTATGGAGTTTTGATATTGATCAATTTTGGTCTGAGCCTGAGACTTAGGGTTTCATGTTCGTTTGCCTTGGGGAACGAGCCATCTCCAACGGAAAGCAATTCAGAGAGTGTGCAATATCACTTGATCTATTGCCACAGAGGTTTTCTTACTCAGAGAAAACTACAGAGCTTCAGAAGAATTAATATTGTCAGAGTTCATCAGTGCTTTGCATTCAGAGATCATCCAATAACCTGGGCGCACCATATTCAGAGACATTGCTATTGTTTTGAGTGAAGTCCGTACAGTATTAAATGCAGATCTGACAGGCCGTACCTTCCTGTCAGGGCCGTACCTCTGTCTTTTTGGCCGTACTCATCAGCTTGAAGGAAACGCCTTGATCTGAGGGTTCCAGTTTGCATTAAGGAAGGCGCCAATACCACTGGATCATTTTGTGCATGTCAGACGGAAGGAGAAAGGGATAAATCAACACAGCCGTACATTTCTGTACCTCTGCTGCAGCAATCTCCAGGTTGATACCAAGTTAGTTACCGTTGCACCAAAAGCCCGGACTGGTAGTGAACGGCACCCCTCTTAGCGTTAAGGGGGCATCCCCAGGATAGGTACTCCCGCCGAAGACCCCGGACACGTGGCTGGGCAAACCGCTCGGACAGACCTACGTCACCTTCCGATAGGGGCCCGCATCGGGACATTACAAAAACATATAAAATTGGAAGTCAACTAAAATAGTGGAGCAAATTTGCATTGAAAAAATGTGTAGAAAAATATTGGAATATATTAGAAAACACAACAATACATAGCCTTCACCATAAATTTAAGCTCTACATGAAGTTGTGTCATGAAATAAAGGGATTTCATTTAAGGTTTTTACTCCTTATATCAAATAGGTGAACATGAGTGCTCAAACTATGAGAAATTGGGGTTTGATTTTGGTTGATAACTGATAAACATGAGGAATTTTAAGGTTTCTAAATTATATACACAAGGGTGGGTGGTATAGGTTTCAAAAAACTATATAATTGTTAGGTTGCCTTAAATCCTAATTATCTAGAAGAAAAAAGGTGTAAGAATGATGTTTAATTTTTTATAGATTAGAATATTGGTAAGAAAATAGATCTAAGATAAAACACTAAAATGTTTCCAATGATGAGTACAATGAGCAAAAGTGATGACACAATAATTTATAAAGCCTGGGCCCAAAAATATATATCTATGAAATAGAAATTAATAGGAATACCACTATATAAAGAATCTTAAAAATGATGATGCACAATATTAGAAAGCATAAATCTAAAAGCTAAAAATTATGACGATATTCAAACCCTAAAGTGAAACCTATGATGTTAAGTCAAATAAATTCATAAAAAAGTATGAAAAAAATTAAAATTTACATACAACATCCAAAATCCGAAATAGCTACAACATAAAATAGGAACATGACTTGACTACATACATGCAAGGATGATGTTTTACAAATTCACACATATAAGAATTAGAAGCTATATCTACCAATCACACAACCATTGAATAAATATACATATATAACATCAAACACATGTGTTGAATATACTTAAATAACAATCTAGATGTGCAAGAAAAATATTGTCTACAATGGAAAAAATAGAGTTTATGACCTTGAAGGGTTGAATTTAGAAGGGAAGTTGAAATATTGTTTCACATTCTCATATTACATGTTTTCTAGCTATATTTTTCCACTTGATCAAATACTTGATAATCTCCCATTTTGACAATCTATTATTTTTTGTATAAAGGATTAGCCCTTGAGATATTAAACAAAATAGTTCAATAATGTTTCCAATTTTAAAAAAAATTAGAAATTATTTTGTTTTCTTATATTAGTATTGAATTATCTAAGATGATGAGATTCATTAAACTATGCTTGGAAAATAACATTAAATTTTATTTTTACTATCCAAAAGATTTATCACTATTTACTTGTTGAGAACCGTAATATTGTGAGATTTTATTACCTTAAATAACTTATGTGTGAAATTTACGTATCCAAATGCAATGCTAAGTGGGTGATACTACATATGAAATTTTCACTAAAATTAATTTGGACAGGGCCTTGAATTTGATGGTCTATTTCCTTGTTTTTTCAATTTTAGACTATATATTACAACTTTAAAATTTATTATAAGAAAAAAATAATATAGTATTTTAATTTATAATATATATCATTCTATAATGTTTATTATATATATATATAAAAAAAGAATAAATTATAATTTTTTTAAATATTTTATAGTATGGATTTAGAAACTTTCTTTTATATTAATATGTATGAGATATATATATATATATATATAAATTTAGAATATTTTCAAAATAGAATATAATTTTTAACTTTTAGAATATTTTTAACAAGATTTGTTTTTAATATGAATTTGAAAACTTCTGTTAATAGTAAATTTAAGATTTTTTATATTTCCTACTAATAATTATCATTATTTTCTAATTTTTCAGAATATTGCATTTATAAAAGATTTTGTATAAAAAAAATCATAAATTAAACATTATTTTTGACAATTTATATTTTAGTAGGAATGATCTTTCCACAGTTGGTGAGAATTAGATAAAAAAAAATTGGATTCAACTATATCTATTTATTTGTATCCAAATAAACAACAATGTTGAATCCATAAATCTTTTTATCAAATTTATGTTTTTCTTAAAAGTTAAATAAAAGACATTTAAATTACCAGACCATCATAAAATTTTCTATGACAGATAGAGGTGAACATCAAATTTTATATTTTTTTATTACTCTTGATGCCTTTCTTAATGAGTGCATTCTCAAAACATATTTTGATATAGTATTTTGATAAGGGGTGTTTATATTTGTCAATTTACATGGCTACTATGGAGAAAAGCATTAAGACATGAAGCACAAAAATTGCATGTAGAAAGAACATAAATCAACATATCCTTTTAGAGAGAATGGTCTATGTTAAAGTTCCAAACTATAAAAAGATGACCATGTGTTTAGCTCTAAAATAAATGCAGTATAAAATGTAAAATTGTGCTGTTTTGTTTGTGTGGATCAGATATAAGGAGACAGAGACAGTTTCTTAAGGGAGATTTCCAAGCATGTAGCCCAATAAAATGGGCATCTAGTAAGAAATTTTTGGGAGGGATGAATAAATCTTTGAGGCAAAATTCTAGGTTAACATTTTGTTTTGAAATTCCTCTCTGAAACATGGGGCATTGGATTATCAATTTGACATAATGTTGTGGCTTTGGTTTAATGTGAATTGTGCAACTAGAAGGACCAGAAAAGGCATAACAACTGAAAAGAATTGATTTTACTGTTGATCTTCGAAATAAATTATGTTGAAGAAGATCAAGGCAGATTTCTTAAAAAAAATAGAGTAGCTTCCATAATGCTCATGATATTATGGTTGAGAAAGAGTTTGAATAAAAAATTGAAAACAAGAAAGAAATAGATAAAGAAGAAAAAATTTTACTGTGATATAAGGGATGTTGTTGATTATTAGATTTTTCTTCATTGGGGCTGTTAAAAGATGGAAACAGGTTGAAACTGGATGCCTAAGGAGATTAAAACAGAAAAAAACATTAAAGCATACAAAACTTAAGCACCTAAAGAGAACAACTCAAGAACACTAGATTAAAAAGGAAAAAACATAAAGAAGACTAAAATTGCCGTGGGCACTCTTAAAGCTTTGATTTTTCCATGAGGAAAGCTTTCTCCACAAGAAACTGTAGTTTTCTTTGTGTCTCGATTAAGTTTCTGAGAAATTACGAACTGCAGTTAAGTGTTTGAGGAACAAAAACTTCACAGTGAGTGAACTGGCTGAGAAATGAGAAGAAGAACAATTATGATGTATAGGCATCCATCCCCATAAGTGCATTCTAGGGACTGGATAGCCATTTCCGATGACTACATATCTCTTCTTTTAACATTAACATCTTAAACCAGTGAAAAATTTAGGAACTTGTTTAAAATAAGTGAGCTTTCTGGATTTAGTTTACCTCTTAGGCCAAACAGAAAAATATATTTTGATATTGACCAATTTGAACAATAGTTAATGCTAAAACTGAGAATAGTTGAATTGATTCTCAAAAATTTAACAATCCATCCATCCATTATTTCTCATTTAAGTATGACAAGCATAGAAATACTTTACCAAAGTCATATTCTACATCAGGCCTAAAGTTAAGTACTCACATTCATTATTTAAAATTTTGAGTATTCAATTTTAGAATGGTGATCTTTCCCAATTTTTTTATCATAGTAATTAATTAATCTATCTCAAAAAAGATATGTTAGGAAGTGTTTTATTTCCTTAACCTATAAATAATTAAGTTGGATTATATGGTCTTATGAATTAAATAGACTTGAATCCTTTGAGATAATGTGGGGTTAAAGTCCTTTTTAGCCTTTCAAATAGTAATAAGGGCTATAAACTCTTATATTCAAGCAAGCTTCAACCTTTAAATTAGTATAGGTCATAAGCCTTCAAAATTTTACTATTTAAATTAGTATAGGTCGTAAGTCTTCAAAATTTTACTATTTATTCTATGAACCATCATCAATTTAGATCAAAATACTACAAATTCTAAAGTGAGGACATTTGATACTAATGGAATACTTGAAATGTAAAACTGAAATAAATACATTCTACAATCAATAACTAGTGTTTACAGCCCTTGTTTAATAATATTTTTAAATTGTAAAAATTAAAACATTACCAACCAAAGGCATTTTAAAATTTCATGAAAATGTATATGTCAAATCTAAAACACATCTCAAAAATTCTTAAAAACATCTTCCAAGCATGTGAAGGTGGAAACTTTGAACAAATTATTAACATTTAAAATCCATCTTCCATGCATGTGAAGGTGGAAACTATTGAACAAATTATGAACATTTTAAACCCAACAACCCTTAAGAGCATTTTCTCAACTGTGTCTTTCCTTAGAGTTTAAAACTATTGCTACGCTATTAAATATAAAGAAGCATAACTATTTAACAGAAGCCTTTACAAAAAAAATGGGAGAAATATAAAGCCATTTTAATACATAATTGTTGAATCGTTACTAAATTATTAAGACATATTTTAAAAAATACAAATAAAAATTGAATTAAAACATACCTATAGTTCTAGTTAACAATTCCATTGTTTCTAACTTGTTCCCAATGACTTCTTCTGTGCCATCCATTGATTATAGAAGATGCACCAAATGGACTTTCTTTTAAAAGGGTAAAGGAACTTCCATGCTAATGCAATTGGAATCAAACCCAAATTTCTCAAATTTTCAAGCATCTTTCCTGCTTGCACTAAAATACGTGCATACAAAATGTGGAACTGTAGAAAAATCTTAAGAACTACACAATATGCATAACATTTGTTTGTTCATTAGTAATGTATTGCTTAAAAATTTATAATTTCTTATTTTTCTCTATCAAGGTAAATTTATATGAATTTAGATTCTGAAAAACTGTCCTTAATGATGTGTGCTCTATCTGTTATGATCTTCATTTATTTATTTTTGGAGAGTGAGAACAATTTTGTTCTCACTGACCTATCTTGTTTCTCTATAGCTTAACAAAACTAGCCAATGAAAACTATATCTTCATTGAGGGCAAGGTTGGAATTTGTCTTCATATATTTAATTGAGAACCATGCAAAAGCTTGACACACTCTTATTGCAAAAAATTCAGAACAAGCTTCATTTGTTTCCATCATTTTGTTCCATGAAGATACATTGTATTTTGTGGTTTAATTGTTTTTATACAACATTTTATCCATAGGATATGGTGGTTAGTAAATCAGGCTAGAAAATTTGCAGTCATTAATGAATGAAAAATTGCTAGAAATGAAACATATAGAGAGGGGTTGGGATATATTTCAAGCATTTCAAACGCAAGCACAGACTGACAAGTTGGTTATGTATAAGCATTTCAAAAGCAATCACAAGTGGACTATGGTTTGGGATATATTTTAAGCATTTTGAAAACAATACAACCTGTGTATATTTTCACTATAAGATTTGCGAGTTTTGCAGAACATGTGAACTATTTGAATCGTTTTGCAGAACATGTGAACTATTTGAATCAATGTCACAAAGAAATGCCATCTCATGGAGTGCAATGATTGCTACACATGCTCAAAAATCATGCAATAGAAATGTTTACCAATAAAAATATTACAAACAGGTCGGTTTTTATCCCATATAAACTATGAGATTTTTATTGTATATTCACTGTTAAATTGGCGTTTCCATGCAATGATTGCAGTACATGTTCAAAAGATATGCAATGAAAATATTCACAAATAAAAACATTACAAGAGTTCAGTTTTTACTCCATATAAGGTGTGAAAGTTTTCTTATATATTCACTATTAAACTGATCTTTTCATGCAATGATTGTGACACATGCTCAAAAAGCATGCAATAAAAATATTACAAACAGTTCAATTTTTATCCCATATAAACTATGAGAGCGTTCTTGTATATTTACAATTAAATTGACATTTCCATGCAATGATTGCAGCACATGCTCAAAAACCATGTAATAAAAGTATTTCAGTTTTTATTCCATATGAACTGTGTATATTCACTATTAAATTGGTGTTCTCATGCAATAAAAATATTCAGAAATAAAAACATCACAAACAATTTAATTTTTATCCCATATAAACTGTAGAATTTTCTTGTATATCAACTATTAAATTGAGGTTTCCTTTGTAAAATCAGATTAAGCTCCATACAAATGACTACATGAAAAATTTAGAAACATGTTTAAAATACCAAAAACTAAACAGAAAAGAACCCGATCGATTTGACAAATTGATATTTGTGTTTTGCTCAATTCTAGGTAATGATGAAATGCCCTATATAGAGAAGCCGAAGCTCAGAGCAGGAGAGATGGGTACAGCCTCTCCTCGTCTATATAGTTAGCCCAGCGATATACTCTAAACTTATCCCACCCCAAACAAAAACAGCAACAAGCAATCATTTTTATAAGCCTTATTTAACAAATTGTTAAGAAACATTAGATTTCACTTTGGTATATAGAAGGTGCACAAACTTCAACAAGAACGAACTACTGTAAATCCCAAAAACATTAGTTGCCAGCCGGACCGAACTACTATAAATCCCACAGCATAGTATAAGCAAACCTAGTTCCGCACAAATAATTTACTGCACAAGGAAACTGACAATGAAGTATTCAGCCAGAGCGCTACACGAAAACATCATGCTGACTAACATAATTCTCTTTCTGCTAAAATTCTTGGATGTCTGCAAAGCCTCTAAATCTTCTGGAACATTGCCACGGACTCGGTAAGCCATCTCAAACACAATGACCACTACAACCAGTATCGAATCGACGAAAACCGCACTGGCTCCGACAAAATATATGAAAAAAATCATGGATTTCTGGGAACCCTTCAAAACGATCATCACGATGAATAAGAGGGCGATATTCGATGCTATCACCAAACTTACCAAACCCACAGAAAAATTTCGTAACTCTCTTT
Organism: Sequoia sempervirens; assembly: GCA_007258455.2. Lineage (NCBI taxonomy): Eukaryota > Viridiplantae > Streptophyta > Pinopsida > Cupressales > Cupressaceae > Sequoia > Sequoia sempervirens. The sequence continues at coordinate 61,084 of VDFB02298524.1, forward strand.
CGCCCACTTCAATCCATTGAAGTTGAGGATGTTCTTCGCCCACTTCAATCCGTTGTTCTCTGTCCAATTCAACCGAACGCTCTTCACTATTGGCTTTGATCAACGGTTCCATCGATACACTTCAATGTTCAACACTTACTTTTAGAAAAAAATCTAAGCAAATAATTAAGAAGTAGATCGAGCAGCATGTAGAAATAGAAGGAATGCCTCCTCGAGAATGGTGCTTCTCTTGCTTTTATCACCACTTAATTGTTGTTGCAAATCCGAAACATGCAGAAACCTCCCCTCCACAACATGCAGGATACCTGGTGCATGGAGTTAAACTATTACTTAACCTCCACGACTTTGAGTGTGGTCAACAGTTCACTAGATATGCATTCCCAAGATTGCAACCATTAAAATATTAACGACCACATCACATAGGTGGCGTGAAGTAAAACAGTAAGTTAATTTCAAATCAAATAATCATTCATTAATTAAAACTATAATAGTAATTGATTAAATAGCAGTATTTAAATTATAATAATCAGATAGTCATAAGAATAATTAAAATAAATGATTAAATATTAAGCAATAAATAGTGGTAGTTAATATAATATTATGGATAAGAAATAAATTCGTCAAAAGATATGAGAATCTCACAAAAATCTTGCATCAATGTGAAAAGGTACGCATAGAAGAATCTATCAAGAATATTTACTCTACATGAATGTATGTGGAATATTAACTTCTAATTTATAGATTTGATATCTTATCCAATATAATAGAGAAACATAACATATCTATTATGATTGTAGAATTCATACATTTGTTTATCATACCTTTACGCCTTGATCATGTTGCTAGGAGTTTGCCAACAACGTACTTGTCACATTCCTTAGATGCACTATAGGGAGTGGGCTAGGTGACCTTACACCTACCTAAAAATCTCAAACTATATATTTGGGTCACTTAGGCCTAGGTTTTGAAGTTCAATTGACAACTAGCACTAGTAAAGTTGATTTAATGCAAACAAATTGAACTATAGCCAACTAAACTTTGGAATTTACTTGAATAATAAATTTACATCTTGCAAGAGATATTGTGGGTTTAACTTAACCAATATTAGTTTCAATCCTTGCATTATAATAAATATTTCACACCACATGAAATTTCTTGAGCCAAGCCTAAGCTCAAGTCTTCATTCATTTTGAATTGTGGAGGGCAACATACAATAGGATATTTTGATATTGAAGTTCAATTACTTTGGAAACCTACAAAGAACCATTAAAAGGATACAAAATTACTAGCCTTAAAAGGAAACTTTGGAATTTGATTAATAATTTTCAACCCAAACAAAAATAAACATCACCATTGAATGACTCATACTTCAAATTTTGACCAAAAATTTACATATTGAAAATTACAAAGATAAATCTAATCTTTGATGGACATCCATATTGAAATTTGGGGGCCAACTAATGAAAATAATTTATAAGTTTAGGACCCAAAATATAATTAAGAACATGCACTAAAATACATGCATTCAAAATGTGGAAATATAGATGAATCTTAAGAACTATAGGATATGCATAATTTTTTTTTTTTCAAAGTAATAATTTCTTATTGTTCTCTATCAATGTACATTCATATGAATTTAGATTTTGAAAAAACCACCCTTAATGAAGTGTGCTCTATCTGTTATGACCTTTTTATTTTTTTGGTAAAAATGAGAACAATTTTGTCCTACCTCGTGTTTTATTTTAGACAACTATTTTTACATGAAAGTTTGGAGGTTTTTCATAAGTGAAAGAATTGCATGTAAATGAATTATAGAAAGAAAGAATATTTTAATATTTTTTAATAAAGAATAAAATACTACTATTGTTTTAATATTCAAATTAAGATATTAGAATAAAAAAAAAATATTTAATAGTAAATAAAAAATACAATTATAAGTATCTTATATGATTGCAAATTGCTTATTTTTTATTTTGCTGCTTCAATCTATTTACAGTAAGCAAAAGGAGATCTGAATATCGGGGTTTTAGGGCTACTGAAGTTATGTTTGATTTGAAGATCGACAAGATTTTTTCAGCCTTTCAAATGCGAGTACGATTTTTTTCCAAGGTGAGAATGTTTCAACTGCACGGAAATTCTGTTCAGGCATGAGATATATTTCAAGAATTTCAAAAACAATACTATTTATATTGTTTCAATCTGTGTATATTTTCTCTATGGGATTTATGAACCCTGCAGAATATGTTAATTGTTGATAAGTGATACACTAACTCGGGGTTCAAAATATTTGGTAACAGTAGAACAATTGCAACAACTCATATATTGTTGATAAGTGATGCAATGTTACTGTTAGCACCTCACATATGGTTAATTCTTCATATATCGTTTTAGATAAAATTTTGCTCAATGTATATGTTTCAAAACTGTGTTTTAATTTAGAAAAATATTTTTAGATGAAATTTTGTATTAATGAAGGAAAAAAATATGAACAATTCTTCATTTCAAGCACTACATGTAATGCATTTAATTTTTTTATTAAAAGTAAAATACTGTTATTTTAATATTCAAATTATAATATTAGAATAGAAAATTAATTTTTAGTATTTAATAAAAAATAAATTTATAAGTCAATTTTATATGTTTGCAATTTATTTATTTTTTATTTTACATTGCTCAAGCTTTTAAATTTAGATTACTAGTTCTTGTCATGGAACTATAGTGGAGGATTTAACATTAAACCGTTATTAATGTATAGTTGAACAGCCAAACAAATTTTCCAATTCTATCGTGGAAAATTATTTTTCAATGTTTATTATAAACAACTTTCTAAACTGTTAACTGTTTATTATGAATGTTCAATTTTATTGAATTTAGATTGGTTGAATGATAGGTGCATGCAAATTTCGATGCTAGAGAACGTGTAATATTTAGGCATCTTTTGGCATCTTTTCACCTCAACGCATTATACATTTTCAGAGATAATGTGTGATATCCATGCACAACTCAATGTGGATGCTCTATAATATACTATTTTCAACAATGCAAAGATGCAAACATTGACACTCACTTGCATAGATGAGAATGCCATCTTATTAGCAATGCCTATCAACTCCCTCCCACCTCAACCTTTGATTTATGTGCAAATCTTAGGTTTTTATTCCACCAACTTCCTTCACCATTATCCCTCAATACTTGGATTGTTGATTTAATCACCAATCATGAACACCTTATTGGAAGAAAAGGAGGAAAATCATCTAGCAGTAGCAATGGAGATAATTTTGATTGCCAAGAAATTGCCCAAAAAATTGAGGGAGTTGTTAGTCTCATGCATTTAGCGAGAACCTGTATTGGTGGATTCATGGAATGTGATAGCAATGTGCAGAGAGTACAAGAGGAAGCATTGTGCAAAGTGATCACCAATGGGGTAGAGATGTAGGTGGATTAGCTATTTATGGACCCCTTTTTTCATGGTATAACCACAACTACAAGCCCTTAAATTGCATTTGGGTAGTACCTCTAAAAAAAACATGACAATTACCTTTTTAATGGTAGCTTCCACATTCTATAGGTTAATTTTTTCTCTATCATTTAATTTTCTATTTAAAAATCATTTTGTTTGTCATAATTGTTTCAATTAGATGCCAAATGGAAAATGAATTATCATTCAATTGTTCTTTGTGAACATTTTTTTTGTGTGTTAGGACCCTATAATAAAATTGCAACCTCAAACCTCAAGGTGGCCTCTACACTACAATTATCTATTTGAACTATAAAATGGTAATTGAAAAACATCTTCTGTTATTTTCTTCTGATTTGTTAGTGGCATCTAAATAGATGCTATCAAATAAAATAATTATACAATATTACAATCCATTTAATACATTATAGGATAGAAATGAAAGCAGAAAAATCACCCAAAAAAATCAAGAAAAGCCTAAATATAAGTAAGTGGTGTTACCTATCTGCTCCATCCTCTAATTGGTTTTTCCTTTCTACACAATATTTTTTAAGCACCAATATTTCATTTTCCAATGGTTCTTACAAAGTTGAAAGGCTTTAATCTACCATTATTAGTAGAGTGCAAGTTTTTCTCCCCTTACATTAGAATAGTAGAAGCTTTAATTTTGATTTCCTCCTCATTGTTAGTTGTATTCTATTTTCTCTTATTTCTATCATTAAGGACATTTGGCCCTCTAAACTTGACTTTTCCTTGAATCCCATTGTGGACTTAGTTTGTTGTGTTTAGCCCTCGATAATTAATATCACATTGTTGTATTTCGTGATCACCACTGTTTCCCATTCCTCCATTCTTATCTAATAAAATTGACATGGTTATCTAGTTCTTTCTAATAGGTAGAGGAAGCATGTAGTAACTCTTCTCATTGAAGAAGATGTAGTTTCCCTTTGAACAATTTGGCATGAAGCTCACCCAATTCCTTTTGGAAGAGTTTTAGAAGGTAGATCATCCACCTTCTCATTATTTTCTTTCTGTAAAATATTACATAGATTTCTGGGAAAAATCTAGAAGAATTGGTTGTATTCATCTTTGTTAATCATTCCCTCTCTTAGGTTATTCTTTTTCCTATAATTGCATCACCCTTAGAAGCCACTCTAGATTTACTCTTCGTTAAAGGATTTGCTAGAGTAGGATTTATTCTAAAAGGATTGCATTCACTCATTTTTTGCTACTCCTCTAATTGATGGGAAGTCAATGGCTTATCGATTTGTTGATCTTTTGCCTTGGACTCAAGTTGTTCTTCAAATTCTTTTACTTGTAGAAAAATTGAAGAACACTCAAAAGTAGAAGACTTGGAACAAATTAAATATGTGTTGACTTTATCTGCTCTTCAATATTTCTATATATGTTCTCTTTTTCTGACTCATGCTGCTACATTTTAAGTATTGTTTCAACTAATTTTGTTCCTGATATCACATTTTCATTTAAAGATAGTCCCAATTTATTCTTTGTTGATGGATCTACCATATTGTTCTCATCCATTCTAAAAGGAGCATTTTCTAGCATGCATCCCAAGTCCCCTAATTGAAAGACTATTGGTGGTTTCTCAGATAACTTTTGTGACAATAGTTGCTACTCTTTTATATTTGAATCCAATTTCCCTTGAAGTCATTTTACTTGTACACAAATTATTGGTTGATGCTTAAAAAATAAGAAGTGTTAACTCTTACAAGAAAAAAATATTTAGTCACTTTACCTTCTCTTCAAGATTTGTACACGTCTTTTCTCTTTCATTTAGCTTTTCAAGGTATTTCACTTTATCTTTTTCTAACTATTTTTGGTGCTCTTTATGCATGGCTTCAAGTTGTTCTTCTAGTTCATTTACCTACAGAAGCTAAAAAATCCTTAATACATTACACATTATTAGTTATCCCTTCATCACATGTACAAAACAAAGGAATATATAATATGTAACGTATCTTGAAGTGTTCTACATTACTGTTTTCTCCCCATATGTGGGTCATATTTGCAATGAATAATTTTACATTTTATAGAATTTTATATTTTATTCTTCTCAAAATGGGGAATGGGATTTCAAGGTGGTTATTGGAGGTTGTTTAGGAACCAATGATAGTTTTCTCCTCACATAATTTATATATAATGATTCTTGCTCATTTGGTGAAGGAGGCTTTTCGAGAGTTGGTGGTTGCATACCTAGATGCTGCAAGAATGAAGCTAGGGTGTTGAGTTGTAGAATTTTGTATGTGTGAATCCCATGTTGTATGGGAGATTATGAGCTCCATGTTTATGTAATTCATGATTTCATATTTTGAACATGATATATTGCAGTGTAGAAAAATTTATCCCTTTTCATTTTCACACTTGTTTGGGAACTCCATACTAAAAGTGGGCTTCTTTATGCCTTATTTCATCCTATTTTGCCTCCACAAGGATTAATTAATGCATCCTTTTGAGGATGATCCAAACATATATCAATTGACCAACCATAATTAGTGATTTTTTATTCTATGGACTAGATTTAGTGATCTAGGACTCATATTCCACCTTGAGCATAAGGGTCCCACATAAGTTTTAGGGCCTAGATCATAATTTGGCAATAAACTAAGTATTTCTTGAAAACTATGTCCCAAGCTTAACCTACGGGGAATCATATGCCACAATTGGTGTATGAGTCTCACTTAGCTTACACCTAAATTAAATTCAAATTCTTGGAAAGATTTTATTCTCCTAGATTTGATGTTAGCTTGTAGTGTTGTAATTTTGGGAAATTTGGAATAAACAAGTATAAATACAAGGTTATTTTACATATTTTCTCCTTGCAAGCTTACAAGTTATCTAGCAAGTTAAGTGATCTTACAAGAATTCAAGTGAGAAAATTATAGAGCATTTAAGAGTTGACTATCAAGAATTTTGGATCTATATTCAAGATTCAAGCATCATGTTAAAGTGATCATGCATCATGTTTTTTCTTGAGCTAACATTTGTGATGTAGGTATCTCATGATTCAAGCAAGAATTCAAGTCAAGATCCATATCATACAAGCAAGAGTCGTGATCTGCATTCATATTAGTGTTAAGGGGTAAACCCACAAACCTAGTTTACAATTCCATTGAAGAAGGAAAAATGTGTTTTCATATGGAAAACACTTTAGGGGGTTCACTAGAACAAGGGGGTTCAAGTGAACCCCCCTTTAATAGGTTTACTTTTTAATTGCATTAAATGGGGTTTACTAGAACCAAGGGGGTTTGGGAGAACCCTCAAGTTCTAGGAAACCTCAGTTCACTAGAACCCCTCTTTTCCCTCCTTCTCCCTCTCTAGCACCAAAAATCTCTAGAATTTTTCCCTTTGAAGCTCGCATTGAGGATGAAAAGGGAGGAGCCTTCATAGACCCAACTAAATGATGGTAGTCCTTAAAATGAGATATCCAAAAAATATAATTTTAATATGTTTTGGTTTTATTATGTATTTTTTTTTAGTTTGATTAAATATATAATTTTCACCAAAAATCAAGCTCTATATCTCGCACATGTGGAAAAATAGCATATTATCAAAAAAGAAAATTTGAAAAATATCAGTGCACTAGTTATTGAAGTCCTTGATCCAACAAAAAAAATTGAATTTTGATACATACAAAAAAAGCTAAGTTGTATACGGTCTGCCTAAGTTTGAATTGTAATTGGTTTGAATTCAAAACTTGATTAAGGAAATTTTTTTCAATAAAACACTATGAAACCAAATGGAAGCACTAGATATCGTAGTTACAAATCTAAATTCAAAAAAATAGAATTTTATCCTTAATGGAAGAAAATTTTATGTTGTATACAATGAGCATCACTCCTTAAAAATGGTGTTTAAATACTGAAAAAAATAGGTTTTGAAGGAGATGGAAAAAGAAGTGCAATTTGATTCCAAATTTTTTGAAAAAAATATATTCATAATCTATAGAAAAAATGTCACAAATCACTAGTTTGCATCATCTTCAAATTCCTCACGGTTTAGCCACTATAGGTGCCCAAAAGTGAAGATTTAGTTAGAAAAAAATAGTTCAATATCCAGTTTGGCCAAAAATTGTAAACTAGTATTGTGGGATCACCCTATGAATTTTTTTTTCACTTGGGATAGAATGTGAGTTAGAGTATTTATGGTGTACTAGTTTAAATATTAGAATATTATGTGTAAAGAAATATTGTACATGATTGTAATATTCAAGTTGCTAGAACAACTTGTTTATAGAAAGAAATGGTAGAGGAGGTTATATTAGTTCTCCTATAATTAAGGAGATAACACTCCTATATATATATGTAATAGCTTGTTGAATGAAATTAAGGGAGAATCATGTATTATTCTATGTAAAATATTTGTAGCTTCTATTTCTTGTACCCATATTTCGAATATGGTATCAGAGCAAAATGATTCTATGCTTGTGGTACAAATGAGATTTCATGTTTAAGAGAGTTATTTCAAGCTTTTCTATCATTCTCATTTTATTTATGTACTATAGAAGAAGAGGTGGTTGTGCATGATAGATCCAACCTTTTGTAGATCATTTGATTGTTCATAGATCAATTTCTCACTTGCAAATTGGCAATTTTGTTTCTTGTGCATATGATTTTGTGGCATGCTATGGTTTGGATAAACTAATTAGTGAGTTAGTGTTGCAGTTCTTATGGTTTTTTGTTGTATCATTCTCTTGGTATATTTTTTGCATCGCTAGATCTTAGTTCATATACAAAATCCAAGATTCATGGCTAACACATATTGATTGAGGCTTCCATAATTATGCATCAGGTTTATCTTGCTAGAAGAGTATTGATTCCTTTAACAACATAACTATGCATGTCTTCAATCGGCAGTAAAGGTTCACTTGGGAGGTGATGCTTGACGAGCTTCATAAGTTTCCAATGGACAACATGGCATACAAGATCTTCACATGATCATGGCTTCACACATGATTGGCAGATATATATCTACATTCACATTAGATTCTGACAAAGGAGCCCATGTGAAGTTTGGTGAAGCCACAGTGCATATTCAGTATTTTCTATTTTTCTAGAACAAGATATTTCATCATTGTGCTACTAATCTATGCCAAAAACCTTGACATCAATCATCCTAGGAGTCACATTGGTTCACTGGTATTTTTTCAAGCTAATTGGAGGTAGCATGGCTAGTGTAGAAGATCCAGTTCCTTCCACTTGAATGGATTTCACAATTAGTGAATGAAAATCCTGATAGACATGCCTAGTTGTTGATCCATGGTGAGTTCCCTAAGACAAATTCATTGAGTTCTTAGTGGTACCACCATTTTGTATGGAGTGACATTTGCATGTATTTTTTGCTTGGTACAATATAATTGTCTTGCAATTTGTTTACAAAAGTGAAGGGGCATAAAAAAATTAAGCCTCAAATTCATAATTTCTAAGTAGAATACTTAATGGAGGAAGAAGGCAATAGAGGAAGGAGGTCAATAAGTGACCTCTCATCAGTCACCAATGATGAGGCAACATGCATGATATGGTGACAAATAAATATGTAGTGTGTTTTATTTTTTTTCATCTTTTTAGTGTGGTGTGTGAATGGTGGAAAAATGATTGTATTGGAGAGTAGATGACTGCATAGGTCCTCTAACTATAGTGATCCTCTAACTACCGTACTTCACTAGAAAATTATCGGTCAGTGAATATGTTCATTGATAATGGTGATCATGTGTAGCAAGATCTAGACAACAAGATTTAGACAGTAATATGTAGCATGATATGATTCACTTTTCAGTGTTCCTAGTTATGTGAATAAGTGGAAATTTAACATTTTGGGGGGGGATTAATAACCAATATTACATTCCCATTTTGTGCCAAAATGACTAAAGTCAAGGGCAGCTTCCAATGGCAGCGACAGTTGTCTATGTTGTTTGAGAGCAAGTGGAAGTGATCGATAACATTGACTACAATTAAGAACATTGTGTTCTTATGGAATGTGATGTGAAACATTTTCTAGTACATGGGTCTTTTAGACTTGTATAGATTTCTTCATTTCTTCCCTGATGTGCAAGTATCGTGGTGAACAAAAGCACCAGTGTAATGCAATTCATGAATCTTGAAAGGGTTTGTGGGAGGATCCAAAAAACCACACAACGTGGACAGTTGTTGGGTTCTTGTTCACGCCTAGGTTTGTGGTAAACTTGTGTGAAAACCATGAAAGGTTAATGGGAGGTTCCTTTCATTTTGAATCAAGATCATGAGCCTAGAGAGTTGGGATTATTGAAGATAAAGGTTGGGATTTCTTACCATGTTCGCACGAAGGGGGGGAATGTTAGGAATTAGTGTTCACTTGGGATAGAATGTGAGTTAGAGTATTTATGGTGTGAGTTTAAATATTAGAATATTATGTGTGAAGAAATATTGTATGGGATTGTAATATTCAAGTTGTTATTAAAACTTATCTATAGAAAGAAATGGTTAGAAGAGGTTATACTAGTTCTCCTACAATTAAGGAGATAACACTCCTATATATATGTAATTTAGCTTGTTGAAAGAAATTAAGGGAGAAGCACTTATTATTCTATGCAAAATATTTGTAGCTTCTATTTCTTATGCCCATATTTACAATAGTTAGCCTTCACATACAAGTTTGCAGCCTTTTTTCAAGGGTTTGGTGAGTTGCAACATAACATATTGTTCATTCATCATTCCTTCTTTCTGTTTGATTTCATTTAAGGTTTGATTACCAAAATGAGGTTTAACCAAGGAAAAGCCCTATCCACTAAGAAAAAAATATTTTTCCCTCTCTTTGATGTGTGGCTTTCAAATCTAGGTTGGAGATCCATTGAAGAGTAAGATTGGAGAAAAATTTTCAAGGTTGAAAAGTTGTCAAAGTTGTCCCCTTACTTGCATGATCACGAAAAGTCACCTATAGGTTGCAATTCAATGTTTTAGAACTAGAGATTTGATAAGAGGGAAGATATAGGGAAGTACTAGAGGATATCAAAGTTTCAGAGCAACCCTAATATTAGGACTAAATCACCACTTATGGCATATGAGTCTGAATATATCTACTTTCAATTTTTTTTTGTAGATCCTAATTCAATAGTTCTAGATTACAGTTTCAACCTGAAACCCTAAACTAGGACTAAATTGCCACTACTAGCATATGATTCCCAATGTACATAAAAAGTCAACTTTTCCAAGATTTCAGACCTTCATTCAAGCCTCTTATTTTCCAAATGCACCTCTATACTGTCTTAGTGTGTTGTTTTGATTTGAATTCATTTATAGGTCATATAGCTAGGTTTTGCATATCTTTTACATTTCTTCTATTTCCAAGCCCTTTCTTGGTGGTGAGCCACCTTTATACCTCTAATCATACCCTAGGAAACCTTATTACAGATCTCTTTCCCTCATTCTATCCTTTGATTGAGATCCCTAGGGTTTCCTTGAGTGAAATTTATAGGAAATTGGTCATTTTATGTCCTAAAACAAACTAAAAATCCATTTATGAGGTTTCATTTTGGTGAACCTAGCCTTTAGAAAACCTTATTTTTATTTGGAGTGCATCATATTCCTAGATCTAACTTACATTAACTTTGCATTAGGTTTTGTATTAGTTAATTTGCATCTAGGGTTTCTAAATCTTGCATTAGTGAAAGTGCATATATGTTGCATTTTTTCCTCTTGCATCATTGAATTCCATTTGAAATCTATAACTGCACTTAGTCTAGACATCATTCAAACCAAAAAACCTAACATTCACTCAAAATTTTATAAAATTTGTGCAAAAACCCTAATCTTGGACTCATACACCCCTCTGGGAGATTTAGTCAAAGTGTAGGTTATTTTACCTAATTTTTGTGTATTGTGTTGACTGTTTATCAACACTTAAACCCATGGAAAACCCTTATTTGGAATCATATGCCCCTCTAGGTGATTTAGTCTTTGTCAGACCCAAAAACTACATTTTACAGCATTAAAAGCTCTAGTTTTCTATTTTAGTTTGCTATTATGTTACATTTATGCTTTAATTTGTACAGTTTCTCTTTTATTCATTTCATTGCATCTAGATTAATTTCATTTGAATTGGAATTAAAGAATATCATTTATCTTGGGTTTATTGCATTTATCTTGCATTCATTGATTTTCCCTTGCATGAACTTTATAACTTGGTGTCCTATTAATAATACTATAGTGAGAGGAAGTTTTAGACTTATATCATCCCGCGATAGCACAATTGTCGTGGATCTTGGGCTATCTAGCTCTTTCACTCCTAGTGTTAAAACTTGTTCACTAGGTATGGACCATACTCTTAACAATTCTTTACCTTCACATAGTGTGACAAGTGTTGAAACAATGGTTGCTAGTATTCTGCAAGAAAACATAATTCAAATCCATGAAGACTAAGAAAACCTACAAAATCAACTGAGAACTAAAAATATTTCAACTAATTCTATCCATACCATAGATAACATACATCACATGATTGAAAGAGAAAAAGGAGTTGAACATGTTTCTAACCTAGCTTAGATTTTCGAAAAACATCTTAACCCGACCACTAGTTGTACTCAACCTTTGAACAATGTCCAAAGTCAAGGAGGAACCCAAATTCCTGCCACAATCATTGCCTATATTCCTACCTATACTGACCCTCAAGTTACAACAATGATACACTCTACTATTAATCTCATTCCTACCTTGGTTATTTCTGCTAGCATTCCTAGTACCTTTGTGGTAATGCACGCCATATCTACTACCACTTTACCTACCATAAGCATTCCATTCACTTCACCCTCAAACACATAGAAACCTCCACCATATTCATCTCCAACTCTAAATACAAACGATGATTCCATTCTTACCCAACTTTTACAAAATGCTTCATCCCTTCAAAAGAAAATTTCCACCATAAACCAAAATCAAAATGGCCAACCTACATATTATGTCAAAAGTAATACATTATCCTTGGAGATATTGAGAATGACAATACCACAAGGTCTAGAGATTCCTAGGTTTGAGAAATATGGGGGAAAGGAGATCCTTCTAACCATGTTTCCACTTATAATTCCTTATGAAGTGACTTTATCCTTGAGGATAAGCTCTTGGCTAAGCTTTTCCCTAGTTCCTTAAAGGATAATGCCTTAGAATAGTTTTCCTCATTACCAAATAACTTAATTCATTCATTCAATAAACTTTTTGATTCCTTTATTAACCATTTCCAGGTGCACATGAGTCCTAAGATGACATTAGTTGATTTAATGAGATGTAAGTAAAAAGACGTGATGAAAAAGTTATTGACTTTATTTCATGATACCAATCACTTTATTCCCAAATTGATGTAAATATTCTCAATCCTAACCTTCAATGGATGTTCATTGAGAACTTCCAAAACAAGATACCAGATAAGATTACCATGATGATGTTTCCTTCCTTCCTACACTTGTGTACTACCCTTCATGATTATCAAAAATCGGTTAGTAGTTGTGAAGCAAAACCCACCTCTAGTCATCCTGAGAAGTTTGAATTTGCAAACCAAAACAATTATCAACCTTTTAGAAAATAGATTAAAGCCTTCCTTCAACTTAGTCTTCCTCAACAAACAACTCAACATGTTGATACACAAGTGGCTGCTATAAGGAAGACAACTCCTTTCACATTTGGGGATTCATATAGACAATTTACTCCCTTACCCGATACCCTACCTAGAAAAATGACACAACTAGGTATGTGCAAGATCATCATGGAAAAAACAAGCCCTTAAGTGGCAAAAAAATAAAAAATAAATAGAGTTAGGAAACTTGACGTAAAAATTTGAATAAGTTATCTATATTATTTCAAAAATATGTAGTAATAGAATTTGTATCAAATTGAATGTAGTTTCTAAACTACTAGGCATTTTTTAAAAAAAATCTATTTGGTGAAAATTTGAAATTTCAATGCAATATTACTTAAATTATAGGGAAAAAATAAGAAATGGGTGTCTGTCTGACCACCCTAACCACAATAAAATGATAATATTTTTTTATAATATTCTAGATATAAGTAGATGACTCATGTCCTAATGTGATGCATATTTTTTTGTAATTTTTTTCCAAGTAAATAATTGATTATGAATTTTTTATTACAACTTTTAAAAAATATAAATAACTCATATGTCTGACCACCTTAACTTGGTCAAAACTTCATGAAATTCAATTTTTCTTTTTTTAATCCTATATTATGTGAAGCATAGAATGTGATGCATGTTTTGGATTCAAGATATGTGATACCATTTGAAATCTATGGATTTTTTTCAATCAGTCTATCAATCAAGAATTTAGTTGTAATTTGAATAGAAAATGAATAATAATTACTTATTAAATTCAAAGTAAAGAATAATTTATATTGGTGGAAATCTAAGAATCTCCTTTTAAAACCCTTTTCATTCCATCAATTTTGGGTAAAAAAAATTCATCAGCCCCATACCCATCATATTGCCACTTTTTGGCCCATCATGATTCTGCACATACCCAACTATTAGAACAAAAAATGATTACCTTACCTCCTATTAAAACTCTCAATCCTAATAAGCCTTTACCTCTGAACTTTAGATAAAATTTCTATTTCCATTATCACCAACAAAATAGACACTACATGGAACATTGTAAGCATCTTAAACATCTTGTGCAAGACCTCATTGATTCCAGTTGACTTTCAATTGGAGGTGTTAAAGATAAAGTAAATAAGTCTATTTCCCCTCCAAACCAAAAATTGTAAATATTTACCAACCTATGCAAAATCATAACATTTCATTTTTCAATTCTAGTGAAACTAAAAAAAATGATGTGATTAACATTGACACAGATGATGACAACATGGATACTATTGAACACGACCCTATGTATACTATTAAAAAAGGTTTGATTGCATTGATCAAAAATAAACTTGAGCATAAGGTCCAAACTAAAAGCCTCTTGGCATTGTTTTCTCATCTAAAGATATAATTATCTAAATGCACTTGATGCTTTTAAACACATAGTCGGTCGAATCAGTAACAAGCCCACTAATGGGATATTAATTGATCCAATCTATGGAGAGAATGTGATCACTAAGGAATTCTTACTTTTGCATGAACTCTATCAAGAAACATATGATATACTGAAAGCATGGATAAAAATACATAATGGTTTTTCTTTCTCTACAATGGGATCAATCACCCTTCCTTTACAAATAGGATCGAAAAAATTAGATGTCACATTTTCCATCATCTTGAAATTAGATAAATTTTCTGTGAAGCTTGTTTATCTATAGCTATGCTCCATGGAAGCTATCCCATTAGTCATGCATAAATGATTAAATTTTCCCTTTGATAATGAAATTTTCATTATACAGTACAATGGCTTTAATCCTTTTTCTTTTAGCCTGAGCCTATAGAACCTATTAAACCTCGAGAGGACTTCTTTTTCTAATCCTATCAAAAGTTAAAGGTGAAATGCATAGAAAAACTATCCCTTCGAAACATTCCTTGAAACATATGACTAAGCCTACTATCCTTGATGAAACTATGATTGAACCTACAGACATTCCAAATAACCAAGACCAACTCAAGATTGATCCTATTCCTATCTCCTATAAAATACCAAGAGATAATGAAAATAATCATGTCACACATCCTAAGATAAAATAAGTTTACAAAGCTAAAGAGAAAGTGGTTGAATAACCTCCCATGGTTCCTTTCGTTCCTCCCATTAGGGAAGAAAAGAAAACTATGGTTGATAAACTTTCTCCTACACAAACAAAACTTGAAAATTGAACTAAAAGAAACAAAAAGGCTAGAAAGTGTAGGTGTAGACATTGTGCTCTTGCTCGAAGATTAAATGAAGAAAACAAAAAATAAAATAAACATACAAACTTGATTGAAGCAATACACGATGAGTCTTCCTCTTTGCCACAACAAAAAGATCCTATTTCACAACCACGACAAGAGCTAAATCCCTCTTTAGACATGATTATTTGACCTCCCATTGTAATTAACTTCAAAGATGATGATGAGGTTGCTAAAATTGATGAAGAAGGGAATAATGAATTGAATACATTGTTTTCCTCTGTTATGAGCTTAAATGATAATTCTCCTAGGAAGAGTGTTAAACTTTGTAATGACCCTAGTTTGACACTTGCTATTGTACCTTTGGCTAGTTCTCTGCCTTCCTATATGACGAACAAGATTGGGATGTGAATGACCTACCATAGGTTGAATCACATGTACCTTACTAGTCATTTTCATTCTTTTCTTTTTCATGTTATCTGTGTGATTTCATGTGCATTATGTTATCCCAAGTACTTTTTTGTTTGATGTTTCTTTCTTTGTCACATTCCTCTATTTGTATTTACATTCTTCGAGCTATGGTGTAAACCTTTATATTTTCTTTGTCTCGTGTTTTCCTTTTGGGGATGACACAAGGCATTGAGACATTTAGGTATCTTCCATGTTGACTCAAAAATATTTTTCTTTGTTTTCGCTCTCTATGTGTCATTCTTATTGTTCCATGAGTATTTGGGGAATAATTACAGTTTTGAGATACTGACCCTGAATCCATGTATCCCTTATGTGATTTTGTGATTTCATTTTGGGGCAACCCATTTTCATGACATAGCTTCATTTAGAAGCATACGAATTGGCATAGGGATTTCCAAATAAGCTCCCATGTCCTCTTAATTATTAGCATTGATCATTTTCTACTTTAAAGTAATTGCTCACAACATGGTGTTTAGCAATTTATTTAAAGTGGAGGAATACATTGACATTATTCTTTTGCAAAACTCATGTTTTATTGTGGAGTCTTCTTACTTCATGCAATGAGTTTATAGCTTTGTGATGAAATTATGTGTTATGTCCTTTAAGATCATGATCTCTCTTAGCATATTATATTCCACTTAGTGGCTTGATGTGACACACTACATCCCATAAGTTGTGAA
>VDFB02298525.1:0-13018 GCA_007258455.2 Sequoia sempervirens
ATTGAGTTAAACAAAGATAGAAAAGATATAAGTATTTTGTGACAACTGATTCACCCCCCTCTCAGTTGTTTGTCCTTGTTTTGCCAACATGAACAAATTTCACTTAAACATTGATAACTCACTCAAATCTTGATGGATTTTTCTCAAACAAAAACCCAAATAAAGTCAAGACATCCCTCTACAAGATGCAATCATTCAACCCGTACAGTGTAGCAGAAATCCATACAATGTGACAAAAATAAATGAAATGCAGGAAAACATAGAAAATCAATGTGCAAAGAGAGCTTCTCATTCAATTTTTTCATTCCAACCTTCTCCTTCAAGATTATAAGGCTTATTTGAATGTTTACAACCATATTCTAACTACCTCTAACCATCTTTGGTTTAGTTGCTTTACAAATCATCAAATTACACTTTTTGCAAAAGTCGCTTGACAACGTTGACAACATTTACAATTTTGCCCAACCTTGCATCTAAAGACTCAACAATGACTCCAAATGACATGACATGGCATAAAAATACCTTATTACATGAAATCAACTCTCATATGACCAAAAACCAAAAATTCACTACATAGAACCAAGGGTGCCCCTGCACTAGTGTGTGAAATAAATACCTTGGTCGTGATTGACATTTGTAGCTTAATCCTACTTTATGGGCTTATCAAACTAGTATCTACACACCTACATGAGCCACTCTGTATTCCCTAGTCTTTAGAATCAAATCCATTTTTCCTATTCAGGTTCAGCTTACCTCCTTTGGGTGTCTTTAATGCATGTCATTAATGACGAAGAGTATCGATTGTCTAGATTACATGAGCTCGAGTTATTGGATGAAAGGTGTCTTATTGCATTAAGTCAATTACAAGATTATAAAAACTACCTTCATCAATTATGGCAATTATACAAAGTTGTAAATAAACCCTTAAATATTTATCATAAATGCTGGTATTTTGACAAGACCTCAAACTTGACAATTCTCTCTTAAACTTTCTTTCAAAAGATGGCTTTTAATAAATCTTTTGACTCAATTTTTCCAAAGCTAGACTACTAGAAAGAATGAGTAAATAACAATTCACAAGTCTTAGGGCAACTAGAGCATGTATTATGACTCAAACTTCTTGAATGTCCCCAGTAGAGTAATCAATTTGTTGATGTTTCCAACTAATTTTCTAGGTTTCTTTGAGGATTAGCTAAATCCTATACTCAAGAACCCTAGGTTAGTGGCCAATGAACAAGAGATAAAATTTATACTATTTCTCCTTCGTACTTTAGGCTCTACAAAACCAAGGTGGGTTCCCCTATTGGCACATTATATTCAGAATAGTAGTGCTTGCAATGATGCCACATCAAATGTTGATCAATTATAGTGGTCATAAAGCAATGCGGGTTAATGAGTATGACTTGAAAAACTACACAATTACATAAATATCATGACAATACTTACAAGATTTGTGATAAGGTTAGTTATGGAAAGTGTCATGATATTAAGATTAAAACATTAATAAGGTCTTGTCAAAATACCTATAAGTGCCCTAAGTTCAACAACTCCATATATATTTACAACTAACCTTATTATTTAATTTATCCATATCTTCAGATGAACACATATGCCATATTGAGTAAGTACTTGGTATTTTGCAAAAACACAAGTTGTATGCAAACATGGAGAAATGTTATTTTTCCAATAAGAAGATACAAAATTTGGGATACATTCTAAACCTACAAGAAGTGCATATGAACCCAACCAAGTTTCAAGTCACCCAAGATTGACCATAACTAAAGAATCTCACAAAGGTTCATAGCTTCATAGGATTGACAAACTTTTATAGGAGGTGTTGCTTGGTTTCTCACATGTGACTTAGCCGTTGAACTAGGTTACAAAAGGTGGCACAAAAGAAAGGTTCATCAAGATTACAACACAACAAAAAGAATTCAAAGACTTGAAATGCAAACTCTATTTCATGTTAGTCCTTGTGTTAGTAGATCTTCAACAACCATTTGAGATCGATATTGATGCATCAAAAATAAACTTGGAGTAGTTCTCACTCAACATGGCCATCTCCTTGCATACCACAGTGAAGCATTCAATGTACAAGTCATAAACCACATAACATACGATCATGAACTTTATGTCATTGTTTGGGCATGTAAATATTGGAAGCATTGTATATTAAGGAGACTATGATCCATGTATATCAAAATCCCTTATAGTAGTTGTAGTCACAACATAATTTGTAGCAAGAGAAGCATAAAAAATGGTCTACATATCTTTATCAAATTTACTTAAACATCAAGCACAAGAAGGGAACAACTAATCTAGTTGCAGATTGTCTTAGTCATCTATTGGTTCAAGTTCCTCTCTCTGTTTTTGAAACTTGTGTACATGAAGTCAATGTAGGGTTAGAATTGTGTCCTAATAATTATTTTCCAAAAATATATAAAAACTTGGTTTATAAACTAGTTCAAAAAATTTGTTTGCAAGATGGACTCATCTACCACCTTAGACACTTGTGCATTTTGTATGAAATAAAAACATAAAAATTTGTTTGGGCAGCTCATTTAGTAATTTTGCACAATATTTGGATTGGAAAAGACCCTTGTGGTGTTGTAGAATTACTTCTTTTGGCCACACCTCAAGCCAAATGTCAATAAATACATCAAGATGTATTAGATGTGCAATTGCCAAGCAAGTCAACAAAAAAGGGTCTGTGCGCACTTTTGCTAGTTTTAAAGAGACCATGGGAATTTATTTCCATGGACTTCCTCTCAAGGTACCCTATAACTAAACATTGTAATGATTATGTTTTTGCAGTGATAGATTTTTTAAATGAAAATTTAGATTCCTTGCAAGAAAAACATCATAGCTCTAGAAATAACTCATTTGTATTTTCAAAATGTGTAGATCCACTTTGGAATCCTAAAATATGTCATTTTAGATAGAGATAATAGGTTCTTGAGCATTTTTTTGAAAATGCATCAGCCTATGTTAAACACAAAGTTGAGTAAATCTATTGCATTCCATCTCTAAATTGATGGACAATCGAAAGTGGTTGACAAAAGGATAGTGCATCTTCTTAAGATGTACAATTAAAATAAAACAACACACTCGGGATAAAATTTCATTTTATTCATTGCAACTAGAATAAAACTGTATGAATTCTATAGCACATAATCATTTCATGTTTTCTTAGGTTTTTAGCCATCGGCTTCCATTCATGTAGCTTATTTTTTACCCCCCATCAATAGTACTATCTTCTTAAGCTCAAAAAGAAGTTACCAAAGTTCAATTCATTGAGCATATTCAATGGAAAGTGAAAACCATTATATAGTAGGCTAATGTTAAGTACAAGTAGTGTTATGACAAGCACAAGATACCGCACACCTTTAAGTTGGTGATCGAGTTTGGTTGCATGTGTTCTCACATATCATGTTCTCTTATATATAGGGGATTTAGATGGACATATAATCCCAATGTATATGCCCATCCTGATGCCCTTCATACCTAAATAGGTTTTTTTAAGGCCTACATCACCTTTTTCATTCACCCATGTTAAGGGAAACCTTATTCTGCAATGTCATCTTCAACCCATGATTTTACCATGATTATTGTTCAAAATTTGTTACTCGCTAATTACATAATGAATCTATTTGCATACGTTAATTTACACGATCTACATGTTTAGATTACATTTACTTTCATGTATTGTTTTTTCCTCTCCTCCAATTCATTGCATCCTATGGATACAATCAATTGTAGCACATATAGTGTCATTAACATTCCTCTAATCAAACTTTTAGTTAGTGAGAAGAGCTACATGTATAATCATCACAACACCCAAACAAATCATTATCACATAGCATGAAAAATTCTAACATGCCCCAACACAACAAATCATATCACTTTTTATATAGGGAAATTTTTCCTAACCCTCTTTCACATTTTCCTCATTTTTAAAATTCTTAAATAGTTAAGAAAACATGTATTTTGTGCTTAATTTTTATTTGTGAGATAAAAGTTGCACATTATTTTATTTTTCTATTGTGTAAGCTTCCATGGAACACACATGTCAAAATATGGTCTCACAAAAATATTTAGTGGATTCCATTCCTTTATATAGATATTAGTATCCTTTTATGTCTTAATATTTACTTTATATGCATATTTGTGAGATATTACACAATTTGAGATACATGATCATTATAAGATTATGCAATTCAAAGTAGGGTCAAAATATAATGTGAAATTTGCACACACATGCCAATTCCCATTTTGATGGAATGCCTTAATACAACTACATATTGACAAACAACACAATCTTTTGAAAAGTTGGGTTCATGCTCCAACCATTTCTCCATCCCCATTTGCACATAGTCCCACATGTTTCACCTTATCCTATCAATACATACACATATTCCTATACATTGGCCATTTATTGCACCTACCCTTGCCCTTATTCTCATATAGTTCATTCACCTTGATATTAGCAATCATTTACCCTAGTTTAATCCCAAAGGTAGGGAGTTGAACCAACTCCCAAAATTTACATATTCAAATTCAAATACCAAAGTTACTACCCCTTTACACTAGTCAATATAAGTCAACTTGTGATAGGTCAAAAATTAGGTGCTAGAAAGCGAGCATCAAAGAAATACAAAAATAACACTAAAACTACCTACACCTCAATATTAGCCTAGTTGGATTCAATACAAAATAAAGAAGACAAAATGAAACCTTATACCTTGTCTCGAATCGATCCTTTGGTTGGCCCTTCGATATTTGGTGTTGTATGCTTCTTGGATGGCACAAGATGCAAGCTAGATGATGATATGAGAATGGATGAAAGTGGATGCAAGTGTGAAAAATGGCTAAGTATGACTCCTACAAAAAATTTGCAAGAGTTTGGCTACAATGCATGACCTCTCTCTCTAAATAGAGAAAATAGAATTGAAAGCCCCAACAAGAGATTTTGGAAATCTCAGAAAATGGAGGGCCAAGATTGAGCCACCAAAGATCAAGATGTAGGGCTAAGGTGAGTTGAGAACTCACAAGCCCTCACATCTTGACATGTGGCATGTGAAGTGGCTTGAAAAGGATGAAGTGGACATGAGGTGGAAAGATAGTACATGACATGGAGGTGGTACACAATACCTTGGGATTGGGACAAGATCTCCTCATAAAGGAGGTACTTGTCCCCATGTGGATGAGAGGACATGTGGGGAATTAAATTCCATCAAATATATTCTCGGGGATGAAGAAGGAATTTAAAAATTTCTTTAAATGCATTAGGGGATTAAATGTTTGTCCAACAGGAGAAGGAATTTAATAGGGTTGACTTGATTAAGTGACATGGAGTGATTAAGGTTGTGCAAGTACTTGATTAGACTAATTAATGACATAATTAGAAGAGGGTTAGATTTCACATGACTTGATGTGACAAGTCAAAGATCACATGGAGAAGAGAAAAAGGAATTTAATAATATTCCTTGGAAGGATAAAATGAATTAAAAAAATTTGAGAGGTTGATTAGGCTAGTTAATGAAGGATTAAATGAGGGGTTAGGTGGCTAAGATTAGAGGCCAATTTGTAAAAGTTGGAGGATTGTGACACATCAATTAAAGATCATCATTTGCACATCTAATGTGAAATGAATTAGAGGAGATGGATGGACAGATAAAAATGAAATTAGGAAGATGTATAAATGATATTTATTTAATTCATTTTGATGAAAGGAGGAAAATCTATAATTATTTAACTAGATACCTTAGAGTTAGAAAGAGACAGAGAGATTAATTAAATAGTGATATTGCCAATTAATGCCGATAAGGGGCAACAGATGAAAGGGATAAATTTGGATAAATTAAGAGGTGTCCAAATTTAGTGTTTCACAATTAAACATACATATGTTTGCATGGTACCCATGTCCTTGTAATAAAAGTTTTTGTTGCATTTGTTCAATTTGGCTCTGGAGTATTCTATTATAATTCATTTACGGAAGAGAGAATGCTGAACACTTTCAATTTGAACACTGCAAAAATTTAATTAAATGTCAAACATCCTAAAGAAGCTATGACATGTATTGATTACACTTGATATGCAAAGCTAATGCTTTCCTAAGTTGACACTACAAAAGCATGTGTTCATAGAAGATAACCAATAGCCCTTTAAAAGGTATTACAAATATCACTAGTCCTTATTGACAAATCGACAAATTAAGAATTAGTGTGCCATCCAACAAGATCCCATATCTGCGTTAGAGGATAGGTTACCTACAAAAAGTGATCAAGTCTACAAAATCAGCAAATATAGATGGAGAAGATTCATTTATAATCTAGAAAGGCAAATTCAATGCCATTATTAGTGCTTCTTCATCAAGCCTAAAGCTAAGTGCCTTATCAGGTTTGTATTCACTTTCCTAGAGTAGTCTTCAAACTATCAAATTACCTTGGTCCACCCTCTGCCACAAACCCCAAAAAACCAAGTCATAAAAAGGTGTGAAGGGGCAATTTATGTAGGCTCCACGCTTCCGAACACACAGTTACATTTATCCCCTTACTCAAGAGGGGAAATCACAATCAGTTCTCTTCAGTTTCACCACCACAACACCACCCATGAATATCAACCCTAGCCTTGAGTGAGAAGTATCCCTTTACGTTCTTAGCAATGCCCTCCACATCCAGATGTAAGCTATGTATATATTTTTGTGGGTTGGGTGAGAAATATACCTTTCGGTTCATAACAATCTATTTCATCTACTGAAAGACATTTTATTTGAATTCAAAATATTTTATTTATTCACTACCTAAACATAAATTTTAATTATAGGTTATGTCTCTTGCCATAATGTTGCTAGATTGATTTATGGTCTTGTCTATGGGGTGCATTTGATTTGATTAGTTTAAGCTTAGGGAGCGTGTAGTTTCTTCTATTTATCATCTAAGATTTCTTAGAATTTCTAATTTTATCAGTAAGATGTTGATTCCTTCCTCAAACATTTCCCAAAATTGCTAAATTTATCCTGGTTTGGTAAAGAGTTGATTCTGGGCTCACTGGGTGTAACACAGGTTTTCATCTTTCCCATCTTTTGGGTAGATTTTCCAAGTATTCATGTGGTTCGGCGGTTGTAAGTACTCGTCACTACTCCACATTTCTTTCAGAATAAAATTGTCCTGTATAGCTTGTATTATATGTAGATTAGTTTGTTCGCCAATCCAATTTCTTGCAAAAATTCAACCAAATACCTTTAATTTTACATCTGAAAGATCAAGGTAGCATATTTTTGCAGACATTGCATCGCAAATGGCTGTCCTTCCCTTGATCTGCCGCAATGACATTTTCAGCTTGGAGTCTCCCTCACGACCTAAGAAACTTCAGAGGCAAGAATGCGAGCTTTCTATCCAGAACTTGATGATGTCATCTCTCAGAAAGTCCAGACAATTTTCTTGGATGTGAGAATTACAGAGTTTGACTGTATTATATACAATGATGTGTATAAAGTGGAAAATGATGGAGTTGCTTTTGGTGAAAGACCAATTTAATCTCGAGCTCAGATTAAGCCTCTACTCTGGTGTAAACCGATAAAGCGGACTAGCATAGGGGTGATAGAATATGGATATATTTCGTAGGTAAGAATAGCCCTTTTTTGTTGAAACCATTTCTCTACTTTCATCCAAACTACCCTGGTCCGTTTATCCTGCCTCATTTGGCTAATTAACCAGAAATGCCTATAATCTTATAGGCAGAAGATATTGATTATACCACCAAGAATCTCCTCTTCAAGACAACGAGACATTTATAGTTGTCGCATGGTTCATCTTTGCTGAAATATATAGCTTAAGCTAGGGTAAATATTATAAAATAAGCTTTGGAGTTCGCAAGCAATGAATGGTATGAACCTTAGAGATCACAAAATGATCATTTGGCTACAGGAGTAGGTCATTCTTTTCTTTCAGCGCACTAGGTGGCACTAGGTGTCCTTACACAAAATGAGATCCAATTGCCAATTTACAAAAACAAAAACAAATAGATTTCAAAATGTTAAAGGAGCTTTTGATAAAATCAAATCAAGGTTTCAAAAAATCAAACAAAAAGGTAGTGAGAATGAAACAAAAATGTAGGGACCAAGAAAGCATGTTTCTGTGTCCAAATATAGGTGGTGGCAAATGCCTCGTTGATCTAATCAATCCAAAAACCAATGTAAGGTCCTGAATGTCAATTACTAATGCGAAGGAGCATCTATGCACGCTTTTTTGAAGCATCTACTTTTTCAAATGAAATCTGCTGCAAGGAAGGTTCTCAAATATTTCCTTACCATACTAAGTCACACAAAGCCTGCTGCACGTTCCCCCCACAAATTTCTTTTAGAATGCGATACTCATTTTTTGTTCCAACACAAGTTTCTATCACGTACTGTTGTGAAAATAGATTCTTAACAGCTTCAAAACACAACTTTCAAAAGAAACTCCATGCATTTTCAAAACCACATAGAAAAACAAATCAACTCAGACCCAACAGGCAAGTCTCCACCCTTCAATCAACGCATCTACGAAGAGTGATACTGGAGTGGCAGAGATTCTCTCCAAGAGACTCGACTGGTCTTTGAAAGAGAATTGTCATCCGTTTTGTTCTGAATGTATAAACTTTATCATAAAAAAGTGAATTAATTGGTATAGCTAGAATATCCTTCCTCTACAGCTTTTATCATTCAGAGAACTTGGGGAGAAACCAAAATGCATACGATCTTTTGTAGGACCAACATGTATTTTCCACCATCCAGAAGTATATACAATACACACCTGTGACTCTAAAATTCATCTGAACATTTACCAGGAATGAGTGAAAATTTCACCCACTAAAAAACCTATTAGACTTCGGAAAGACACCACATTTACCAAGATTAACTGAATTTTGCCTACATACCTTGAGTGTGTTTCATAACAGTCTAATTCAATTGGAGAATGGCACACACAAAAACAAGAAAAATGGCAAAGCCCTTGACTGCTTATAATGTTGAACACATGAACTCCATGTATATACGAATCTAACATCAAGACAAAAACAATAAATATTGTAAAGCATCCTAGCCAGTAACTCCGGATAGCCAGAACTAAACCACAGATCTGGCATACAATCTTTTCCTGCCTACTTAATATGAGAATTAAGTTGCATAAACACCTCTGTTCGACTTTCAGTCCAGCAGAATATTATTTCTAAGAGAATTTGCTAGCTAACATTTTCAATATAGCTCGAACATTTTCAATATAGCTCGCCTTCCTTGTGTGTGTGAATAACACAGTCTGAGGTAGGATATGACACACAAGTTAATACATAACCAGATTCCATTTGTCCATCGTCAAGGAATGATTGATCAGACTGATCCACTGATCCCTTTTCAATTTTTCCTGCACAAGTAGAACATGCACCAGCACGACAAGAATATGGAAGTTCCAGACCAGCTGCTTCAGCAGAGTCCAAAATGTAGACATCATCGGGTGCATCAAACTCTGCTTCATTACCATCAGGCATAATCAGCTTCACTTTGTACCTTGCAGTGAAAGGACTCTGGCTTTTCTTCAAACCAAAGGCCTTGGAAATAGCTGTGGATGTTTTCAAGCCTGCAAAATTCTTCTGGGGTAAATCAATCCTTGTTCTGGGAACAGCTCCAGCAGAAGTCACGTTAAAAAGAGCTGCCTTGGAAAGAGTTAAAGATGCCATGTCTCACCAGCTGAAAAGTGAAAACATCATATATACAAGTTTAAATATCAATGTGAAACCCACTCAACTGAAGGAGACATTAGAAATCAGTTGATATAGATAGCTCTATGCCTTGTCGCTTCACTCTCATTTTTTTATATTTGACATTACAGTAAATATGTCAAACATAGCACGTCATGGATTTGAAAAACTATAGATCAATCAAGCAAATAGAAAATCCAACCTAATCAAATCCCAAATAAACTTACAAAGCTCGGAAAGCATAGCACAGAACATCATGGATTTGGAAAACTACAGATCAATCAAGCAAATAGAAATTCCAACCAGACTATATCCCAAATGAACTTACAAAGTTCAGAAAGTAGACGATGACTGCACAGCATATAATGGATCTGAAAAACTACAGATCAATCAAGAAAATAGAAAATCCAACCAAACCATGCAAACTATATGTAACAAACATACTTTGTAATTCAAATGCCTTCTCTTGCATACAGGTTATCAGTCAACAACTGAAACAGTACAGTACTTAGAAAAACATCAATTTTAAAAAGAAGCAAGAGTCAGAACGACCACCACTTCCAAGGCAGGAAGGACATTGCAATTATACCATAATGCTAAGTAGAAGAACAGGTACATAGCCACAAAAAATAACGTTGAGAATGCTCAAAGCAGATGCAACTCCAGTCTTACAATTTTGTGTTATTGACTGTTTCATTGTTTTCTCAAAAAAAGACAAATCTTAACAAGCATGACCAAACACATCATAAATCTGAAACAATGTACACTAGCACTTGCACCAGAGGGAGGCGCAATGGTTATGCCAATTGCAATTTATATAGAATGCCCTATAGATTTGAAAATAGTATTGGGTCAATAGAGAAGCCAAGAATTTTATAAAAGATCTTTAAAAAAAGTTCATTGATTTCCTAATTTGAGATATTCATTCACTTGCTAATTTGAAATAAAGTCTCAAAATTAAAGAAATATATTTAAATTATATTGTTTGCTTTAACTATGCTTCTTATTGAATCTTTTTTGCAGAATTAACGGTGTGTGCATTTCCTTCAATTGTTTTATATTTATTAATATCTTTTGTTGTAAAATTATGCACCGTGTTCAAAGTAAAGGAAAAAGGATGGTCAAACTCACCTCATAGTAGGGTTGTCAGTCTTCTTGTACAAATATAAAGTCCACTTGTACCTCTTATATTAGTTAAGTGCAGACTGATGAAACAACGGACATGCGAGAAGAAAAAATGCCAACAGCTCCAAAGAGATGAAGTTTTTAAGAATGTTTTTTGAAATGTTTTAAGGTCTAAAATACTCCCATCATGCATCAAAGAAAATACTCTACATGGAAGATTGATATCAACCAAATCAACAATTTATATTTTAGGACTCTTAATGAAGGCTCACATTGTAAATAACTACTACTGCTTAAATCGGAACAACACAAATGTTTTAAGTTTCACGTAGAATAACTGCTTCTGCTTAAGATTCAGTAGAAGACTTGCCAAAGGTCTATTTCATTTCCTCCAATACACTCTTTAAAGCAGGTCCTAATTGTCAGCAAAAAATATAACAGTTTTGCACCAAAAATGAGCACCACAAACATCAAGTCTTTAAAAGGCAAGGACCTTGGCCAGGTGAGCACCCTTCTGCAGGCAAGACGATGTCTTGACCCATGAAAACCCTAGTTTCTTGCAATGACTGTCTCCTTGATGATTGTTTTCACTTATGGATCTAAAATTGTCCCAATTAAAAGGTATCTTTATTTTGCTGCCACATGATATAATCTCGTTTGTGTCAATATCAATATATGAGTTATGAGATGACATTGACATTGCCATATGTCTGTATGTCAGAAAAAAGATTTGAACAAGCACCGTTAACATTGGTTTTGTAGAAAAGAAAGAAGATTTCCTCTGTAGTTATAAATGTAAGCACTTTGATGACAGAAGTAAGAAGAAAGACATAAAAATCATGCCTGGCCAGTGAACTCCCATTTTCCAACTAAAGCAAAGTCTATAGAGCATGTTTTCTCATTTTCAGTTCTATGAATTCTAAACTTATGGCATATTGGTGTATCAATGTTATTTGGTAACAGCATTTACAAGAGAAAAAAGTGAATAGACAGTGTAAAAGTTCAAATCTTATTAACAACAATTATTGCATATGATCTCCTTTGTCGCCATGAATGTCAATCATTCTTTTTCTCTCCTCATATTTTACCAAATACTTTTGTGGTGGTGAATTACAACTACAACCAAATCATTTAACGGACAACCAGAACATACTTGCTCAAACCCCAACTAAACACCTGCAACTTACACTTGCAACAATGCAAGATAATTTATTAAGGCTGAGATATATTTATAAACTCTCACTGATTCTTAGTGCTAGTTACTGGGTTATTGTACCATTATTTAATAGGAGATTCTGTCCTTTTTCTTTTTTTCCAACTTGATAATATGATTTATATTTTATAGTAAATTTGGATTTATTAATATGATACTTCAATTGAGATTTGGGGTTCCCATACATCATCAATAAGCTGCCTCCAGTAAGGTGAGGTCCCCTGTTCCAACCCTGTAAGTATCTCCTCCAAAACAAATAGAGTAAACATTTTATAGAGTGTGTTCAATAACTTCTTTCTCCCTCCCCATCCAAAATGAGAGACATTCCTCAAAAGAGGAGGCATTCTTGATTAATATTCAAAAAAAATATACGTTGTAATATTTTTCAAAAGCCATAGATTTTTCTTTATATAAAATTTAAAAATTATGTGTAGTGAAATCTAATATATCTTGTTTAGAAATATTCTTAAAACTAAATTCAAATTTTGAACATCAATCAAAATGTTTTAATTAAAAATTTATTAATAGAAATAATAAATTATCTATTTTTATATGAAATTACTCAAATACTTATATCTGTAGTGTGTATCTCGAGATTTTACTAACTGTTGATTATATCAACTAGTTTGCAATGAGTTGCTGCGATTTCTGCTTTTTTCAACTACTATAAGAAGCTATGTTTAAAATTTTAGTACTAATTGTAAATAATTTTTATTTTCTTTTTCTTTTCCACTAAAAAAACAGATTCAATTTTCTAAAGGTATTAGCAATTTTTTATTTTTATAAAATGAAAGTTGTCTAAATCCAGATGTATTAATAACAAATTATGTATTTTTTGAATTTTTCCCAAAATTCACATCCGTGCCTGTTGCATTCCTTAATGTTTCTGGTTCATTCTGTCAACTTTTTAACAAGTTCTTGTAATATGGGTATTACATTATGTAG
>VDFB02298527.1:0-12638 GCA_007258455.2 Sequoia sempervirens
GCATGAAAAAGAAAACAGCACTAACAATTGTCTTGTAAATTGTCATCCAGCGGATATCACTTGCATTAATTCTGTAAATTTCAATATAACAGAATGGATGTCATTGGTAAAATTTTTATCTTCTATACTAAACGGTGCTGTAGACAGGTGGTTGGAGAGGATATGAAGCGTCTGCGTTGGAATTTATTGTGTCCCTGTTCACCAGATTGGCGATGCATTCAGTTTCTCTTCCAGAGAAAATGCTTTGATACCCAAAAAAAATGGGAATTTGGAAAGCATCTCCTGTCCGCTTATTTTTGTTGTCACCTTGGCTTTCTGCATCCCTCTCACCCATCTTCGCTAAGTTCCAATACTGACAGGCGAAACAGCTGGCTGATTAGGCGGTTCTAAAGATCTTTAAATTCTTTTGCTTTGGCCATTCCTTCTCACATTCTTGTCATTCTCTAACTGTCCTTTTGTCCCATGATCTAAAGGAATACGAAGAGAAAGGACATTTCATCTAGGCAGTAAGCCTGTTGGCCCAGCCATGGGTGCTTTCAGCCTTCTTCATTGTATTCTGCTGTTCCTGCTCATATCTATTTCTACCACAGAGTTTATGCAAATTTCTATGATGACATAGATGTGATGTGGGGCGCCGTTAATGTCAGCATATTCGGTGATGGTCAGGACTTGGAGCTTTCTCTCAATCAGGCCTCCTCGGGTAAATTTTATTTAATCCTCTTGACATTTGCATTCATTTCCAAGTACCCACGAATGATTATAGACTGATGTTTTATCCAATGTGCTTGGGTCCACTGCATAGATTGATTAGGTTCAAAGATGGGTTTAGTAAACTTATATGAAACAAAATAAACTGATGTTTCATTTTGTTTTAGGATCATTAATCCAATCAAAGGAGGAATTCTTGTCTGGGAGCTTCAGTATGCTTATGAAGCTTGTTGCCGGAGATTCGGCGGGCAAGTAACCACATTCTGTGTGAGTGAAGCGTCCTTGGGTGCAGTTCTAAGGATATTTCAAGTTTAGGGCAAGCAGAAGATAATGGATCGCAGATCGGCTTGAGGTAAATGAACCGGGCCGTTCTGATTTTATAAATCAGAATTGGGTTGTTCACGTTTTATTAAAAAATCTAGTTTTTCACGCGGATATGATGTTCATTATCGTAGAATAGTTCTATTATTTGGTTTCCTTCAGATTCCAGGCATTTCATTATCAGATCTACTAGTGTTGTGGAGAGCGCAAGCATTAGAAATCCTTCCTTGGACCAAATAAAGCAGATTACTGCTGAGCTGCAGCGTAATGGCAGGGCGGAAGCGGAAGGCCAGAACGTTTTCTACCAGTTTCAGAATGCCACTGCAACAGAAACGGAAGAAGGAACAACCACAAACATGAAGTAGTATTGATTAGAAGGCAGGTTAGTCACAAAAAACAATGTGAATAACAAACTCATAAGAATCTACCTGCCCTTGTAATCAGTACTACTTACATGTTTGCGGTTGTTCCTTCTTCCGTTTCTCTCTTGCAGTGGCATTCTGAAACCAGTAGAACACGTCCTTGCCTTCCGCCCTGCCATAACGCACCAGCTCAGCAGCAATCTGCTTTATTTAGTCAACCGATGGATTTCTTGTTCGGCTCATGAAAATGGAAGTTCAATATGCGCTTATGATCTTCAGTTGGCTTTCACCTACTGCAAAAGCTTCTAACGCTTGCGCTGTCCACAACACTAGCAGATCTGATAAGCCTGGAATCTGAAGAAAGCGAAAAAATATAATTATTCTACGACAGTAAACAACATCATATCGAATGGAAAAAATTAGATTTTTAATAAAACGCGAGCAGCCCATTTCGTTTTATAAAATCAGAACGCCCCAGTTCGTTTACCTTCAGCAGATCCGCGATCCATTATCTTCTGCGGGACCTAAACTTGATATATCCTAATGAATCTCCTTGCGTGCGTATGCAACTTAGCTCTGAGGGTGACATGCATGACGAGATAGATATGGAATTGCTGGGAAATACTTTGGGCCAACCCCATATCTTGCACACTAACATCTTCGGTCGAGGTAAAGAGGGTAGGGAGCAGCAATTTTGTTTATGATTCGATCCCACAGCTGACTTACACAACTTCACCATCCTCTGGAACGCATGGCAAATCATGCAATTTCTTTGATTCATCATGTATATATTTTTCTATCAAATATTTTTTTTTCGATCACATTTTATGATCTGTTATGAAAATAAAATGATTTACACAATCGGATGTAAAAACTCCAAAACAAAAATATATGGAAACCCCAAGTATTGATTTTCACATACACAATCAGCATGTTAAAGAGAGCCAGCGATTACTAGGCATGATTAAATCGATCTACTGTCACGAATATTACTCAACCCATGAAATTGTAAGATTAAATTTCAATCCTTCCATGGTACAGTTAAGAGACCTCAAATTGACTTCTAGTTTATCCTTCATCTGAAAAGTTGATTCTTTCGAACTTGAGTTCTAATATTTCTTCCCATGTGCACATTGAATTACCATGAAAAGGTTTTCGAAATGTGAAAAAAATTATGACCAGCACAACCTCTACCATTATTCGTTATGGTGGTTTCAAATGAATATTCTGAATCAAGCCATAAACATCCATTAAAGAATAATGGAAGGTTAATTTTTGTTAGATACTGTAAGTTGAAATTATGCTAGTATGGATGTATGAGAAATGATATCTCATGATAGGTATGGTTCCTTGAAGTCATGAGTTTAGTCAACAAAGCACAAGGTAAAAGTCTATGCAAAGGTAGGTTGAAGAACTGAAAGTATAGGAGAGATTATCTTATAGGTTTATCTTAAATAGAAAAAAAATGAAAACGATTTGTTCTATGATGAAAGTTTCTAGGTATCAAGATACAAAATAACAGATCAAGGAAAATAGATTTGGATTCAAAATAGATTTTCTATTATAATAATATTCAAGGTATAAGTTTATCAAACTCTTTTTTTATTGGTAATCTAACTGTCATGTTCAAGATTTTACACCTTGGACACAACACAACCATTTTATTTTATTTCTTTTCTAAACTACAAACGTATAAACCTTTAATGAATGATAACCATGCATAGATATGGTGTATAAACTATATGCATCACGCAGCCTTATTATTTAGTTTTTTTGCTAAAAGTTCACAAAATAAATTTATGTGTTATAACACCTCTCGAAGGATCATGATGACTTTATCCTTTAACAATAATTGAATAATGGTAATACTAATATTTAATCAAATACATTAGGGATGTCATTCTTAATATTAAAATGATAAGCTAATAGTAGGATTAGTATTTAGCCAACATAATATTATTATTGTCAAATCTCAATCTAACATTAATACCTTATCTTTAATTTTTAACCCAAATAATAACAATAATATTTATTTGCCAATTTCAATACAAATTTTATTGCTATTTAATCAACTAACACTAATGTTATTTATTTATAAAAATAATATTACTAAAATAATGTTGGCATTCATTGCATCCCACTATTCTTTTAATATAACTAATTTACTAATTCACTACTACCATTTTTGTTTTATATTAATACTATTGTTTTACTTAAATCAAATATTTCTTAATACCAATATTAACATGGGTTATTTTAATATTGATTTTTATTTTACTTTCACCTTAATTTTTTTGTTTTCTACCTAATAATAATATTCTTACCCATAAGTTAAACCCCATGAATATTTACATTTCCTCTCTACAATACTAGCGCTTGCACCTCAGCAAGGTGCAATGGTTACGCCGATAGCTAGATATACTCTGGCAGTATATTGAAAGGGATGGAAAAAAACTGCAAGAAAAATGAAAATTGCTTTTCTTAGGACTAACTATTTATAGCAAAAGTCAGTTGATGATAGGATGCAAGCTACGAAGTAAAATCAGACTGTAAGGAAGAAATCATTGCGTGGCTCTTCACTCTGAACGGATGCTTCATTCTAGAGACTCTCAGGCTTCTCAGTGATGAATCACAAAGGAACCTGGATCCTGTTTTTAATAGAAACCGGGTCCGTTCTTGTCAATTATATATCCTAACTGATCTACTATTGCTTGAAAATTAGGTTCCCATAGTCCTCCTCCTTGGGCTATTGCAAATGAAGTACAATTGCACAGAAGAAAAGGAAAGGATAGAGCTGCTTAGAATGATTCGTGATGGTATAGTTGCCTTGGCTCACCCTTTCTTGCAGCAAAAAATAGGGGAATTGCCAACAGAGCATTATCTTCGTGGTATTCATTGTCATACAACAGCTCATAAACTGAAGAAAGAGTCTAAGCATCAATACCTCGTGGCTTCCGCTACAAAGTTATACAAGAGGGGAATGATGTTTAAGTCGTACAAGGGAGTTCCCTCAGCAAAGGACCTCCGTTTTGACGAATAGAAAAATACTCTGTTTCTCCCTGTGATATGGCTTTTTGATGCTACATAATTGATCTTCAGGAACCTCATGGATGTGGACATCTGCCAAGAAAAAGAATTCACCGTTATTTTAGAGTATGTATTTCTGATGAATAGTTTGATGGAGACTGTGGAGGACGTGGCTTTGCTCAAGAAGAAGGGAATAATTTAGAGCTCCATTGGAACTGATGAGGAAGCGAGTGACCTGTTCAATGGTCTGTGCAAAGGAGTTAATTTCACTTTCGCTGATGAAGATAGGTTTGTGGCATTGAAGAGTGGTGTTAATGAATGGTACAAACAATGGACTATGGTGAAAATTAGTGCGTGGGTGGAGAGTCATCCAAACCTTGTGAACAGACTGGTAACTCAAAAACACAGAATTATTCATCGCTCCTTGCTGACACTGTGGTTCCTAACGATGAAGGGCCTGAAAATACAACTGGGGTTAGCTCCAAAGTATTATTTTAGAGTATACCATAGTTAATAGTTGGACAAAATTTTGTTGGCTCTTTCATATTAAAGCTTCATTTCCTCTACATTTCCATATGGAAGGCTTGGCAACATCAACGAAGAGAAACCAAAATCGTGAAATAACCAATTCATTGTTGTTTGACCACCCACTTCTTGAGAATCAATTAGCATGTCAAGCAAGATAATGTATCAACAAGACCCTGAACTCCAATGCCTATTGGCCTGTGGCGCATGTTAGATCGTTTGGTAGTCTCCACAGGATAGTAATTCACATCAATGATTTTGTTTAGGTTTGCATTAACTATTGCTGTGACATGTTACATTGTTGCAAAGATTAAAAATACATTAACCAAAACCACAGAGACAAGTTCAACACAACCATACAACAAAGAAAAACTAATACATTACAAAATGGAAATCAGAAATTGACCTCTCCTAGCTTATCAAAATCAAAGTAAAGGTTATAAGAACCCCCGCTGCCAACAAGCTTAGATGGATGAGATTCAGCTGGAACCCCCTGCAAGAAATGGCTCCCAAATTAGTTAGAAGTCCCATTGTGAAATATTCAATGCAGTGAGAAGAAGCTATTATCATTCAACTCACCTTTTCTCTTACAAAACTTGGTAGAGCAAGCAATGCCAAATTACAAACTGTAGTTTATGTTGGGCTAGTGTACTTGATAATATCAGTGCAAAGGTTTGAGAACTTTTTTGCTCCAAGATTCTGTTGATTTCTCTTTCTATTGCAGTGATCCTGAAGCACAAAATAGGATTAGTTCTTCAAACAAACAATGAAAATGCAATTTAAAAATTAGCTAAATTCCTCAAGAAAATATTAACTTACCTTGAATAGAAGGTAAGTGTTTTCTATTTCTATCTGAGCTTCCAGAATTGCAAACCACAGCTTGTGGGCTTGCACGACTTTCTTTGCCTTTCCCTGATCCAATTATCCAATCTTTGAGCCACAATGCATTCCAAGAACAGATTCACCGAAACAAATAAATTAAGTAGAGGGAAACAAAGGCTTTACTTGCTACTCATATGTCAGGTAAAGTTTTCAAACTCTTCACCCCAGCAATTTGCTAGTCCAGGAGATTCATTTGGACAAAACAATGACCAGGTAGCATTGTCTTGGACCCTCTTCATAAAGAGATCTGCAACCCAGAGCTCATAGAACAAAAAACAATAGCTCTGCGCTCTTCCTGTAAGAAGGCCCAAATTGATTTCGTGAGACCCTAAAATGTCAAACAACAATTTTAACAAGTTTTTCCTAATTACTATCAATTACTTAATCTCACAAACAAAAGTAAAATTACCTTCACATGCTTCTTTCTCAAATCAAGAGAGTCAAAGACAACAGCATGCCATGGCTCCAAGTATACAACAAAGGCACCTGCAGGAATATTGTTATCAGATTGGGCGGCTTGCCAATTTAATTTAAAAACCAAAACATAACAGGTTATATTTCATATCAGCTGCCTCTTTGTTACCATTTACACTTTATGACCATTTGGCTACCAAAAACTCTAGTTCAACAACCAAGCCTTGTAGCACCAATTATTCAACCTAGTCTCACACACATTGAAGGTGCACAAACTGACATCATAAGAAGTTTGAGAAACTTTATATTTAAGCAAAATGAAACACCCCGTTAGTTTCTCACCACATCAATCATCTTAAATGAAGAGGAAGAAAAAGCAAACATAGCAGTCAAAAGACCCATATTACTACCTCTCGCATGGCCATAGGTATGACCCTATTGGAAATATAAACCGAGTGACCTTATGATAGGGTATTGAGTATCAAAACATCCCCAAAACATGTTGATCTATTTCCCAAATTACTCTTATCAAGGGTCACAACATCAAATAGGGCAACAACATCAGGGATTTCAAAATTACCATCAAGAAATGAATCCAAAACTTAAAATTTCCCTAGATAAAATTGAGAGAGATCTTGAGGAAATTAAATGAAATCAAAATCTAACATATCACCAATGTCATGCGCAACGTCAGAACATTACATATCCACAACCAATGGACATTATTCCACAAACACCTCAATATCCACAACAACAACACTTCCAATATCCGCAATATCAAGAAAATTTTCAACACCAAGGTGTACCTCAAGTGAAATATCAAAATATACCTCAAAAATAGTATTAAGGAGTTCTGTAAAATCAAGAAAAGCATCAAATTATAAGGATGCACTTATTTACAAAGGCGGAAGAAATTGATAGAGCATTAATTCTACAGGAGAAATTGAAATGAGCTAAAATGAACTAAAATTGTTGGATAGCATCGAGCAGTATGTGGCTATTTTTATAGATTCCTATCAAACTTATATGGATCTGAGGTTCATATAGAGTTCAAGTGCACACTTCCAAAAAAAAACAAGAAAAAACCTAAATAGGTTCATGTATCATTAGTTTTTTGAAGTAAAAATTACTGTGTAAACTCTCACTGGGCCTCATATCATTACAGTTCTAAACATATTTAAGATGCTATCAACAACAACCCCTTCAGAGATTTGTCATACCTAAGGTGTATTTTTCAATTCATCATGATATGTAGAAATCATAACAGATGCATAAATGAACAAAATTCCTCATCAACAAACATTTTGAATATTGTGTAGATGTAAAGCCCATCTTATTCATTCAGTTTTGTTTTTAACATGGAAGATTATGGAATATCACAAATTATCGAAATCATCTTCATTAAGGAATAGTTCATTTAGCATTCATTGCATATAGGTGATTAAGTATACTTGAGTCAAAGTAGTATTTAAATGGATGACCTTCTGGGAAGTTCCAATACTTCACCCATGTGTATCACCTAGATGCAATGAATGCTAAGTGCACCATTCATTCCCATAAAAAATAGGTCCATTCCACCTACTACTCATGAAATATGGGTCAATGAGTTTGATTCGTAGACTATAAAATTGAATCTTGATATTAATATAAGACTTGACAGACTGCAGAGAATTCCTCCTACTTATCAGATTCATATTGTCAGGTTTCTTAAAGACAAAAAATAAATAAAGTTAAACCACCCTAAATAATAGTCATTGAGATTATATCATTGACCAGATTCTTTTAAGACACAGGTTACTTCTTAGACTCACATCAAGGCTCACAATACATTCCATTGTATAATAAGGCTGATAGCCAATATTTTATAAAGTCTGCCTGAGTAATGCATTTTATAAAGTCTACCTTGCATATTCTTTCAGAAATTTGAAATGCAAAAAAAACACAAGATACAGCATACACAACAACCACACAAAACCTTTTAAATGTTGATTAGATTTACACTAAGCCATTATCCCTTAACAGTAATGAAGGCATCTTGTAATCTAAAATTTTGAAAACTAAAGAATAATAAACTGGTAACAAAACTTACCTCCAGCGAGTTGATGAGCATTTTCAAGAAATGCGGTATTGATTGTATTTGGAAAAGAAGTATTTACTTGGAGATGCACCGAAGGATGAAACGTGTCCTTTAGCCAGTGCACGTCTAGTCACCGAAAGTTCTTCTTTGAAAGGTTTGATCATTAGACTCTCATTTAAAAAAAATTAAGGTGGAAATTACTTGTGTATTAATCATACAGTCTTAGATATAGTCATCAAGATTATATCATTGGCCAGGTTCTTGTAAGACACAAGCTACTTCTTAGACTCCCACCAAGGCTCATCCCTTTATATGACAACCACAATACCTTCCATTCTATTGTAAGGCTGATAGCAAATATTTTATAAATTATACTTGTGTAATGTATTTTATAAAGTCTACCTACATATTATTAATGTAGTTGCTGGTAGCATGTTTACTTCTAGTGATGTTGATCCAAATTTCTATTGAAGACTGTTGAGAAACATGTGAAAAAGTACTCTTTAAGATTCCTCTGACTATTTTGTAGGGACATGTCATCTTTCCTCTCTCCTGGTTGAGTGTATGTCTGGCACAATAATTCTTTGGCGCAAGCATTAATCAGAGCATTGGATGGCAAGAGCATTTATGAATGGTCTGTGTGTGGCATCATGTCTACAAAATGAATCTGGGTCTTCAAAAGCATAGAGAAATATAGGAGAAGCAGTATGCTAAAGTGTAGGCAAGTAAAGAGGAGCCCTTGGATCATGGGATATTGTCTCAGGGCAGATGAATATCATCATATCGATGATGAATCTGACTGTGGAGAATCCTTATATAGAAAGAAGAGCGCATTGGTCATGCATAGAAAGTTTTGGCAATGGGGAAGGGAGTGGATTATTGCAAATAAGGATAGTTTGTCCAGAGGTCTTATGATGGAGGATGATGAAGCATTGGTGGGGTGTTGCAGAATTAGTTGGAGGCATCTTTTCTAAAAGATTAGAGCAGAAGTAAGGAGAATGATTTAGCCAATGGAAGTACAAAGATTTGGTTATGATGCCTTAAGCTATGCTCAAAGCTTTGATGATGGAGACTACGAGAATAGTCAAAATATACCTCAAAAATAATATCAAGGAGTTCTATAAAATTAGCACTACCATGTAAAAAAGAACTACAAGCATTACCCTTTCTCTTGCCTCCTCCCTGGTCTACATAGCGAGCAATATCATTAAACACACGCAGCATCGGAACAATACCATTTGATGTACCATTTGTTCCCCTAATGAAGCTATTTGTTGCACGAATGTTATGAACAAAAACTCCGATACCCCCAGTCGATTTGCTACTTACAAGACATTCCTTGAGGGTATCGAGCAGAGAAGGAAGCAGCTACTCGACTGCCCAAAGCCAAAACATTAAGTGAACCACTATAACATAACAGAAAGGTGGAAAAGAAAAGGGACTCGCCTCTTTAAACAGTATAAATTAAACCATAATGCTTCAAGTTCAACCTTGAATGTCTAGAATGTTTCCCAAAATTAGGTATGTCAAGCAAAAATGTTTCCCAAAAATAATTGTTATTTCAAACAAGGATCAATTCAAAGTTCCAAAGATCTTAGTTGCAATAAAAAACAACTCAAGCCGTTTGATGCATAAAACATTCAGGTAAACCCTATTTCATAACAACTAATTCAAAATATGTTACAATGTGCTACTGCTAGAAGCATTTCAAAATACCAATTCAAAATAGAAAATGTACAAAGATCGTAGGCACAGGAGGCACATACCTGGGGCCTTGGGGATCCAACATTAAAGAGAGTTGGAGAAGCATGTGTAAACCACCTCTGTGTCATCAAATAGTATGCAGAGCAAAAATTGTGTGAACAAAAAGTATAAATTCTAAACACGATGTGAGAGATGACAGTGGATGAGCATAAGGAGGATGAAGGCGTCTCTACCTTACCCCTCAGGTTTTCTTTCTCACTCAAAAAAAATACCATCTGAGAAACTCTACTTTTCGTTTTGCAGAACAATAGAACAGACGTCGTTGATGATTTGATGGATGCCAATACCCTGTTCCAGAGCTTCTTTCCTAGGTAGGTGTCTAAGAAAGTTCTTTTCTTGCCGTGTAAGCCACCCTGCTTAAAGAGCAAATAATCAATGCTGCCGTCCGATCTCACCAACTTCATAATGGGGATGGGCGACCATCCTTTGTTTTTAATGCTTTCTCAGAAGATCTGCAGCCTAGCATGGAGGTCTTCCCTTCTGTCAGAAGAGGGGTTTAGAGTGTTTGATACACAGGCCTTAATGACATCAGTGAAAACTATGCTTTAGATGTGATCTTCGTTGCCGACTGAATCATTTAGGATCTAATTGCCTTGAGAACCACTTAAAACAATTTCAATGGGATTTCCCTACCCTATCGGCTAATAAATTATGCTGTCGGATCTCACCAAGCTTCCTGATCGGCCGATGGGATGTCTCAGGTGAGAATCCAATCAGAATAGTCTCTGCCGGCATCAGACATGAGACTTTTCCAGTTGAATTCTCACCTATAATAGCCTATCGGCTAATTATTAATATCCCAAGATATTAATACCAATATTGCGCTAAAAAAAAAACTATTAAGACCTTACAAGCGATTTTGCCCAATTTTGCAAGAGGGAAAAACCCACTATCATTTTTTTTACTATATATATATGTTTTAAATGATTAATAGAATCATCATTAATAACTAAACTAAAAGAAATAATATTTACTAAAATACTTAATGAATCCATTAGTAATTTAATCACCATTCTTATAATTACTCTTTTAGTTATACCCTACTAAATAAAATAAGAAATTGATGGCTAATTAATTAATAATAAATACTAGCACCTTATTACTCCACTAATCATGTTGATAGTTTGCTAATTTAATTAATGGAATTAATAATAATTTGGTGGAGCCCTTTTTATATTTATTATAGAATCTGAGTTTTCTTCTTTTGTTTATTTAACTATATCCCCCTTTCTAGGGAGAAGAATTAGTTTACTTGAAGATAAACTTAAGGGACCATTTTTTTTTACCTTTTCTACTCCCATGAATCTCTCCTAAAGTTTAGTTTTACACTTAACTAACTTAGGACTCCCATGTGATG
This sequence comes from Sequoia sempervirens, assembly GCA_007258455.2. NCBI lineage: Eukaryota > Viridiplantae > Streptophyta > Pinopsida > Cupressales > Cupressaceae > Sequoia > Sequoia sempervirens. The sequence continues at coordinate 11,438 of VDFB02298527.1, forward strand.
TTTGTATTTTTTTTCTGTTTCTAATTTTCTCTTAAAAGATAAGCCATAAAGAATATTTTCATTGGATAAGGATAGACAACGGAAAGTTTTCAATTGTAATGAATTTCAATGGCTGCAAAGTCACTAAGACTTAAATATTAAAAGAAACATAAGGCCTAAAAAAATAAATGAAAAGGCGGTGGAGCCTATCAAATGTCACATGGAAGATTTGAGAAACTAATACAAGGAACTAATCCATCCTGTTCATCTTTTTAAAATTTTGTCACTCAGTATTGTCTTGATTCAATATGTACTTGAAGCCATTAATTGCTTTTTGCGTAATTTTTTGTCTAAAATATTGTAGTTATGATCATATGAGCAGCGTGGTGAATCCCCAATCCCTAATAAATTTGAATCTCTCAGATGATTTCCAACAAAGCTCTTTAATATATTTGTTTGAAAACCATATACTTTCGGCTATGTAGTTATAATGTTCATTGCATAGTTTGGTCACTTTTTAACATGCTTGACTAAGGGTCATGAAATTCATTCCATTCAATATTCTTGGAATGGATGAAACGATGTACAAGTTATAAGAAAATTGTATGCTAGAATAGCCCTTTATATTGCTTAATTTATTTAAACTTTGTAGACCAAAGAAGATATTGAACTATGTAATATTGAATAGGTTTCATGGATTGCACAGCTGCATATTGTGTTGAATAATATTACTTTCAAAAAGGTTTAGATTTAATTATCAAAATAAGATATAGTATTATTTAATAAAAACATGTATCTCTTTAAAAATGATCATGCAGTATTATGAATTGAAAATGAAATTATCAAATTGTAATATAAATTGATTTTTTTTAAGTTTATATATAAGTTAAAATATTATAAATGAAAATATAAATAAATTATTATTATCTTTGAATTATATATCGAGAAGTTTATAATTCATCACATTCAAACACACTCTCCAAAAGAAATATTCTAAATTTTTTATTTCATATAAAAGTAAGTTTCTAAATTAATATGCTTAAAATTAAAAATTACATTCGAAATTATTACATATAAAAAGGAAGTTTCTAAAATTTAGAAGATTAAGTTAGCAAATTAAGTATAAAAGAAATTTTCTAAATTTACTTAAGCTTCTAAATTAATATACTTAAAATTATAAAATATTGAAAATCTTGAAAAAAGAAAAAATATTCTTTGATGT
>VDFB02298528.1:0-23082 GCA_007258455.2 Sequoia sempervirens
CTCTCATTTAAAAAAAATTAAGGTGGAAATTACTTGTGTATTAATCATACAGTCTTAGATATAGTCATCAAGATTATATCATTGGCCAGGTTCTTGTAAGACACAAGCTACTTCTTAGACTCCCACCAAGGCTCGTCCCTTTATATGACAACCACAATACCTTCCATTCTATTGTAAGGATGATAGCCAATATTTTATAAATTATACCTGCGTAATGTATTTTATAAAGTCTACCTGCATATTATTAATGTAGCTGTTGGTAGCATGTTTACTTCTAGTGATGTTGATCCAAATTTCTATTGAAGACTGTTGAGAAACATGTGAAAAAGTACTCTTTAAGATTCCTCTGACTATTTTGTAGGGACATGTCATCTTTCCTCTCTCCTGGTTGAGTGTCTGTCTGGCACAATAATTCTTTGGCGCAAGCATTAATCAGAGCATTGGATGGCAAGAGCATTTATGAATGGTCCGTGTGTGGCATCATGTCTACAAAATGAATCTGGGTCTTCAAAAGCATAGAGAAATATAGGAGAAGCAGTATGCTAAAGTGTAGGCAAGTAAAGAGGAGCCCTTGGATCATGGGATATTGTCTTAGGGCAGATGAATATAATCATATCGATGATGAATCTGACTATGGAGAATCCATATATACAAAGAAGAGAGCATTGGTCATGCATAGAAAGTTTTGGCAATGGGGAAGGGAGTGGATTATTGCAAATAAGGCTAGTTTGTCCAGAGGTCTTATGATGGAGGATGATGAAGCATTGGTGGGGTGTTGCAGAATTAGTTGGAGGCATCTTTTCTGAAAGATTAGAGCAGAAGTAAGGAGAATGATTTAGCCAATGGAAGTACAAAGATTTGGTTATGATGCCTTAAGCTATGCTCAAAGCTTTGATGATGGATACTACGAGAACAGTCAAAATATACCTCAAAAATAATATCAAGGAGTTCTATAAAATTAGCACTACCATGTAAAAAAGAACTACAAGCATTACCCTTTCTCTTGCCTCCTCCCTGGTCTACATAGGGAGCAATATCATTAAACACACGCAGCATCGGAACAATACCATTTGATGTGCAATTTGTTCCCCTAATGAAGCTATTTGTTGCACGAATGTTATGAACAGAAACTCCAATACCCCCAGTCAATTTGCTACTTACAAGACATTCCTTGAGGGTATCGAGCAGAGAAGGAAGCAGCTACTCGACTGCCCAAAGCGAAAACATTAAGTGAACCACTATAACATAACAGAAGGGTGGAAAAGAAAAGGGACTCGCCTCTTTAAATAGTATAAATTAAACCATAATGCTTCAAGTTCAACCTTGAATGTCTAGAATGTTTCCCAAAATTACGTATGTCAAGCAAAAATGTTTCCCAAAAATAATTGTTATTTCAAACAAGGATCAATTCAAAGTTCCAAAGATCTTAGTTGCAATCAAAAACAACTCAAGCCGTTTGATGCATAAAACATTCAGGTAAACCCTATTTCATAACAACTAATTCAAAAGAAGTTACAATGTGCTACTGCTAGAAGCATTTCAAAATACCAATTCAAAATAGAAAATGTACAAAAATCGTAGGCACAGGAGGCACATACCTGGGGCCTTGGGGCTCCAACATTAAAGAGAGTTGGAGAAGCATGTGTAAACCACCTCTGTGTCATCAAATAGTATGCAGAGCAAAAATTGTGTGAACAAAGAGTATAAATTCGAAACACGATGTGAGAGATGACAGTGGATGAGCATAAGGAGGATGAAGGCGTCTCTACCTTACCCCTCAGGTTTTCTTTCTCACTCAAAAAAAATACCATCTGAGAAACTCTACTTTTTGTTTTGCAGGACAATAGAATAGACGTCCTTGACGATTTGATGGATGCCAATACACTGTTCCAGAGCTTCTTTCCTAGGTAGGTGTCTAAGAAAGTTCTTTTCTTGCCGTGTAAGCCACCCTGCTTAAAGAGCGAATAATCAATGCTGCCATCCAATCTCACCAACTTCATAATGGGGATGGGTGACCATCCTTTGTTTTTAATGCTTTCTCAGAAGATCTGCAGCCTAGCATGGAGGTCTTCCCTACTGTTAGAAGAGGGGTTGAGAGTGTTTGATACGCAGGCCTTAATGACATAAGTGAAAACTATGCTTTAGATGTGATCTTCGTTGCCGACTGAATCATTTAGGATCTAATTGCCTCGAGAACCACTTAAAACAATTTCGATGGGATTTCCCTACCCTATCGGCTAATAAATTCTACTGTCGGATCTCACCAAGCTTCCTGATCGGCCGATGGGATGTCTCAGGTGAGAATCCAATCGGAATAGTCTCTGCCGACATCAGACATGAGACTTTTTCGGTTGAATTCTCACCTATAATAGCCTATCGGCTAATTATTAATATCCCAAGATATTAATACCAATATTGCGCTAAAAAAAAAACTATTAAGACCTTACAAGCGATTTTGCCCAATTTTGCAAGAGGGAAAAACCCACTATCATTTTTTTTTACTATATATATATATTTTAAATGATTAATAGAATCATCATTAATAACTAAACCAAAAGAAATAATATTTACTAAAATACTTAATGAATCCATTAGTAATTTAATCACCATTCTTATAATTACTCTTTTAGTTATACCCTACTAAATAAAATAAGAAATTGATGGCTAATTAATTAATAATAAATACTAGCACCTTATTACTCCACTAATCATGTTGATAGTTTTCTAATTTAATTAATGGAATTAGTAATAATTTGGTGGAGCCCTTTTTATATTTATTATAGAATCTGAGTTTTCTTCTTTTGTTTATTTAACTATATCCCCCTTTCTAGGGAGAAGAATTAGTTTACTTGAAGATAAACTTAAGGGACCATTTTTTTTTTACCTTTTCTACTCCCACGAATCTCTCCTAAAGTTTAGTTTTAAACTTAACTAACTTAGGACTCCCATGTGATGTTTGTATTTTTTTTTGTTTCTAATTTTCTCTTAAAAGATAAGCCATAAAGAATATTTTCATTGGATAAGGAGAGACAACGGAAAGTTTTCAATTGTAATGAATTTCAATGGCTGCAAAGTCACTAAGACTTAAATATTAAAAGAAACATAAGGCCTAAAAAAATAAATGAAAAGGCGGTGGAGCCTATCAAATGTCACATGGAAGATTTGAGAAACTAATACAAGGAACTAATCCAGCCTGTTCATCTTTTTAAAATTTTGTCACTCAGTATTGTCTTGATTCAATATGTACTTGAAGCCATTAATTGCTTTTTGTGTAATTTTTTGTCTAAAATATTGTAGTTATGATCATATGAGCAGCGTGGTGAATCCCCAATCCCTAATAAATTTGAATCTCTCAGATGATTTCCAACAAAGCTCTTTAATATATTTTTTTTTAAAACCATATACTTTCGGCTATGCAGTTATAATGTTCATTGCATAGTTTGGTCACTTTTTAACATGCTTGACTAAGGGTCATGAAATTCATTCCATTCAATATTCTTGGAATGGATGAAACGATGTACAAGTTATAAGAAATTTGTATGCTAGAATAGCCCTTTATATTACTTAATTTATTTAAACTTTGTAGACCAAAGAAGATATTGAACTATGTAATATTGAATAGGTTTCATGGATTGCACAACTGCATATTGTGTTGAATAATATTACTTTCAAAAAGGTTTAGATTTAATTATCAAAATAAGATATAGTATTATTTAATAAAAACATGTATCTCTTTAAAAATGATCATGTAGTATTAGGAATTGAAAATGAAATTATCAAATTGTAATATAAATTGATTTTTTTTAAGTTTATATATAAGTTAAAATATTATAAATGAAAATATAAATAAAATATTATTATCTTTGAATTATATATCGAGAAGTTTATAATTCATCAAATTCAAACACACTCTCCAAAAGAAATATTCTAAATTTTTTATTTCATATAAAAGTAAGTTTCTAAATTAATATGCTTAAAATTAAAAATTACATTCGAAATTATTACATATAAAAAGGAAGTTTCTAAAATTTAGAAAATTAAGTTAGCAAATTAAGTATAAAAGAAATTTTCTAAATTTACTTAAGCTTCTAAATTAATATACTTAAAATTATAAAATATTGAAAATCTTGAAAAAAGAAAAAATATTCTTTGATGTAATTGGAAAATGATTTTTCTAAAACAAAATTATGAAACAATGAAAAAAATTGTTATTTTTCAAATTCTAAATTAATTTATATAAAGTAAAATATTATAATATTAAATAAAAAGGTAATATCCTAAATTTTCTATTCATATAAAAATGTTTCTAAATTAATCTATTTAAAACATAAAAAATATTGAATTCTTTTTTAAAAAATAAAAGCATTTCAAAAAGGAAGAATCATTCGTATTCTATTTTATTCAAAATTTATATATGTGTGTATGTAGAAATATTATAAATGAAAGGATCTATTAAAGATTTTATTGTAAACAAACATACCTATTAAAATATATAATTTAATGTAAAATAAAACCAAAATCATAATAACTACATATCTAAAATCAATTTAAAATAGCAAAATTAAATACAAAGAAAATTAATAATTTTATTGTTACGCATAAAAAATCATTTTTAAAATTAATATATTAAAAAATAGCATATCTATCTTTAAAAAATAATGTAATTGAAAATTAAATTCACACTTAACTTTATCATATAATTAATAAATAATTTATATAGATTTATTATTATTTATATATTTAGTATTATTAAAATTGATTTAAGTTGAAAATTAAATTCACTTAACTTTATCATATTGGTTAGGATTTAATTATGGTTAGGGCTTGTGCGTTCCTTGGGCCTTTCGGGCTCTGGGGCGGCCCTGGGCCCCTTCGGGCCCGGGCCTCCGGGGTTCCCCTTTCAGGTTTCCCTCCTGCATTTGCCGCCCCAGCGGCGTTTCCGAGGCATCTTTCCACCCTCCGGAACCCGCCCAGCCGTTGGCCGTTCGTGGCTATTCGGGGGTTTCCTGGCCGGCCCCTGCTCCTTCGGGACCCGGGGGCCGGAATTCCACGCCCGGACTTCCGTCCCGTGATTGCCGTCCGCGACGGCCATCACACGTCGGCCGCCCGCCCTCTGGGCCCCGTGGTCCCTTTCGCCGCCGCCGTTCAAACAAAGTGCAAAATCTAACGGCAGCGAACTCTTCACTGCACTCTGCCATCCGGGGCCCGGCCGTTCCATCGCCCCCACCGTCCGAAGTCACCAAAATTCAGTCGGCGGCCGTTGTTCCGTTGCCTATCGCGTTCCAGATCCCGAAGCCTCGTCCGCCGCCGCCGACTCAAAATTTGAATCTAACCAACTTTTGGTGCGATCGTACGAGCATTAATTGCGACCATTAATGACCGATGGGGTATATAAACCGAGGCCCGCCACTGTCATTTTAACTTGCAAATTTTAGCAGATTGGAGCAGCGACCGAATTGGAGCCCACTGCAAACTGTACCATCGCGATCATCGACCCCAGCGTCGTTCCGTCAACTCTGCCGGTGCATCCCATCATCGTCCCGCTTAGCGAGTTGGAGGTAGGCCATCCTCGTTCACTCTCCCGTTATTTTTGATCATTTTGAGGATTTAAATGAATTGAGCAACCAAATTAAATTGCATAAAATGAACACTCTCTGCGTTGCGCCCCAAACCCATATCCTTAAATTTTCGGCGGCCCCGTCGGAATCACCATTTTTGCCTCCCGGGACTTGTCCGTGTCGTGGGTGTTCTTCGCACAGGGCGAAGAACGCCGCCGGGCCCGAGACCCTCCGTCGCCATCAAGATCCGAGCCATGAACCCCACCGGCGGAGGTGAGCCCTTCCGGGCCCGGGCTTCCGGGTTTCCCGTCTCGGGCTGCCGCCTTGAATTTTCTGCCGTTTTAACATGAGGGTCTTCCGGCTATCCCATGTTTCTGCGTCCCCGCACCCTTCGGGCCCGGCCGTTCGGAGTTCCATCCCTGGAACTTCGTGATGGTTTCGCCGCTGCTCACGACGGAACCCTGCCGGCTTCCTGACCTTCGGGCTTCGGGATGTCCTTCGCCGCCGCCGTCGCCCTAGCTTTGTTGAGATCACGGCGGCCTCCTCCGCGGATCCTTCCGGTCGCCGGGTTCTAGTCTCCCCGACGCCACCGCTGCTCGGATCATCGCAGAATCCTCGCGGCGGCCGACATGCCCTATCTTGCGGACCCCGGGCCCCGTGGTCCCTTTCGCCGCCGCCGTTTTGACCAGAGAAAACATCTTGTGGCGGCCGTCGGGGCGCGTCGGCCTGCCTTCCGGGTCCCGGTCCATCCTTCGCCACCGCTGTCGCACGTGCGTTCATGGGGTTCCTCGGCGGCCATCCACCAACGGCGCCCCGTGTCTCGGACCCCGGTTTCCTCTTCGCCGTCATAGCCTATTCATTTGCGGCGGCCGGTGTCTCATGTCTTTCCGATCTCTGGATCTCGGTTCCCCTGTCGCCGCCACTGTGCAAATCATCGACAAGTAAGTGTTGCGGCCTGTCCCTCATGCTGTCCCGTCTTCCGGGCTCCGGTAGTCTGCTCGCCGCCGCCGTTCGAAACGATCAAAATTACACGGCGGCCGTCAGCTAGCAGCCTCCCGGCCTCCAGGTCCCGGTGCCCCGAATGCCGTCCGGTATAAAACTGTTAAAGTAAACCTAAATGCGGCCGTCCTTTTGCCTCCTGAGCTCTGGCTTCCGGGCTTCCGCCACCGGACTTCTGCCCAACATCCGCCGCCGCCGGCTTCCTTTGCCGGACTGCCTTCCAGCCTGAAACCCCCGGAGTTCCCCAGATCTATCCAAATCAAGTCCAGTCGAGAATCTGACTTTGACCCATGTCTTAAATCATGCCGTTTTCCATCGTGCCCCCCTTAAAACATGAAATTTGGCCAACGGATGTCTCCGGGAGCTTTCGCTCATGTTTTCCCTTCCTGACAGCATTCCTGCTAGGGAAGTCCGGCCCTCCGGGCCCTGATTGGTCAAATGCTCTGAATTGAAATCGATATCACCTAAGGATTAAATTTATGATGTATTTAAATGATTATTTAGATGATATGCTCGATACGGACTAACATTAATATTTTGGTGTTCTGTTGTGCTGACTTCGCCCTTTGCTTGCAGGATATATGGAATCGGCCGTGGGAACTTCAGGGGCCTCTACCGAAAAGGACAAGGGTAAGAAATCCAGAAGGGCCGCCTGTGGGAAGGACGACAAAGACCAAATGAAGTTCCAATTTCAGGGTGAACCGCTCCAGTCAAAGGTCTCGACTGACTGGAAAGAGATCTCGGACACCAATATAGGCCAGGTGGACATAGATGAGTTCACCCAGAGGGTCAAGGTTGACCCTAAGACAAAGAATGCACGATTGATACGCCAAAGCGGAATCGCTAAAGCTGCTGGCTTCCTGCCGTCTCTAATAGCACCTGAACTGGTAATGGCTTGCCAAGAAGCCTACCAGACAGACACGCGAACGATCGTGGACAAAGAAGGGAATATCCTTGCCGACATGTCTCCAGAAGGAATTAGAAAAACATTCCACATTCCGACATTCCCACATATGCAAGTCCCCACTTTGGAGCAGTGTCAGGCGGCATGGGATGCCAATCCATTGAACATCAAGAAGTCAATCAACATTTACTGGTTGAAGGAGAAGCGGGGCAGCGCTGCGAAAGTTCCCCAAGAGCTGTTCCGCAGCAATTTTCAAGAAGACTATCACGACTTGGTGACTATGCTAAGCAGAGTCATGGGCCTCCCAGCAGCCGCCTACTTCCAGGAGTGGATGGCTTACTACATTGAGCAGATCATACGAGGAAATGAAGATGTGGAAACCAAGATCTCGTTTGACTAGGGGAGTATCATCAGCAACTGCTTCCACGAGCAGTTTGTGAATATCAAGAAAAGCAACAAGTTCTATATGACCTCGTACCTGGTGTACTCATTGGCGGATCAGAGGCAATATAGTGGGCTCTTCATGGTGCCGAATGAAGATCACAAACGAGGACTTAAGCCTTTTGACCGGTACCCTCAGCTACAATACCGCTACTTCAAAAAGGAGTACCGCCGGATCAATGATGCCTTCATAGGCCATATTATTAGATTGATAGCCGGGGACTTTGAGAGAAGGGTATCTCACAGCGCCAAGGCACTCCTGAAGGAGTATGTCTTCTTATACATTCAGTTCCCTAAGTTTACTTACATCCGTGCCCAGGGATTCACGGAACGGCCGAACAAGCTGCCCAGATACCCAAATGATAGGATTATTCTCCTAGAGCTTTCCCGGCAGCTTCAACATATTCAGGCAGTCTTCAGCCAGAAGCACGTAGTAGGGATCCCTTATCCCATGATCCTCGGCCAGGGCCAGTATCGGCTGCAAACATCTCAATGCGCTGGTAACTCAGAAAAGGAACTCAAAGAGTACAACCTTGAGTGGTACACGGCTCGCCCACGAATGGACCCCCACGGCCACGTCAGGAAGGCGCTGGGGCTGGCATACGCCCACCTGTACCATGTTGAAGATTTCTGGGCAGATTGTAGAGATGATAAGGAGGTCCGCCAGAGACACTACATGCGGATGACGGTGCAGTTCTTAAGGAGAGTACAGCTATTTCTGGTGCCAGACCAGCTTGAGGAAGATGAATCCACACTGGTGCACCCGAGGTACCCTGCGGTTGCTGACCTGGCAATCCCCTCCATCGACTGGGATGAACAAGAGGTCGAGGACCTGGATACCATCACCCAGCCTATCATAGCTCGCACTAAGGAGTGGGTTGATGGACAGGTGGCACAACTAGAGCAACAGGGGGTGGCTCTAACATACAAGGCACTCAAAAGCGGGTCGAGCGCCACGGAGGACGTTGCTGCCTCCCCATCAACTAGTGAGACTTCCAAGTCTCCCCCCATCACCAGGTCCCAGAAGAGGAAAGAAGTAGAAACAGCACAGTCCGGGGGCCCCAAAGAACAAGCAACAAAGGATACGGGAGGTTCGTCTCCAAAGAAGCTTAAAAGGACAGTGGTCACAAAAGAGGCGCAGCCTCCATTGCTCCTTCCTCCCCCGACTGGTGTGCTGCCCCCCTCTCAGGCCGCGGCCGCCTCATCTCCCTAAGCGGTGGACATCTCTATTCACCTTGCTTCTTTGCCCCCAGCCGGGTCCATAATCAATATTGACTCTTCCTCGAGCATGACCACTTCCCCTTCCTCTGCTGCTGCCATGTCACCCATCACCTCCCTGCCTCTGGCAACAATACCATCACTTGTTCCACTTTCTAGCGTGCCCGAGGCCATTACACGGCACCTGCAGAGTCTTCCCCCCGAGCTCTCACAACTTTTAGTGGACCCCACTCTCTAGGCTGCCCTCGCCCAAGCCCTCGCCACATCTCAGCCTTCGCAACCACCAGCAGTCCATGACCATGGAGGCCCTAACCATCTGATTTCCAAGGAGATGGAGGAGGCATTTTGGGCCGAGGGCTTCAAAACCCTATGGAGGAGGAGGCCGGTGGCTATTACTGAACAACAGAAACCTGAGTATAGAACCAATGTGAGGTTATATGAGGAAGAAAGGCAACTGAGGATCCTCGGTGAAAGGATGGAAAGGAAGGATGGCTCGAGTACGCCCGGGGAAGCGTATTGATTCTAATAGGGATGTTGGAAAAACGGAACCGTCATGCAGTGGTGAGGACAACCTGTGGAGACAGCCAGGATATCACTTAGGCAGAGACCCACATGGTAGGGAGCCCCGAGCCCGAGGCTACTAAGAAGAGGAAAGAAGAAGAGGCAGCAAAAGAATAGGATCTCACTCAGATACTGACCACCAAGGCACCCGTCAAAAGCCTCATGTTCTATCAAGACTCTGACGAAGAGGAGGATGCTGCCAGGGAGAAGGAGGAACTTGAAAAGGAAAAGGAGGTAGAGGTCTTGCCTCTGACTGAGACGGGTGAAGGTAGCCATGATACACCCAAGGATAAGTCCTCTATGCCCGACTGGCTAGAAAAGCAACTTGAAAAGACTACTCCTGTCCTGAGCGACCCGAGGTCGAGGTTGGAGGCCATCTTGGATCGATCTCTGGCCACAACAAAGAAGGAGAAGAAGCCTAAGGTCCATTCCAGGATAACCATGGACGCTTCTGGCTCCCGGGTTGCACAAGTGGCAACGCCAACTATTGGCCAGGATGGAGTAAGTTACAGCATTTCCACGATCGACCTAGGAACAGCCACCAGGGAACAGAAGGTCGGACATCTGGAGGAGTCAGTGGCTACGGTGGTGCATCTGATTAAGCAGGATAAGGTCACCAAAGATGAGTTAAAGGCGCAGGTTGCTGCCCTAACCGACTACATCCAGCAGTGGTCTTCAATAGATGACCTCCCCACTACCTCCACGACCGCACCACAGCTACTCTCCAAGGAGCAGATAGATAAGCTAGAGAGGAGGAAAAACTTAGAAAAGACTATGGAGGACTGGTTCCAGCAGGTTACAAAGGTCAGAAACATAGGGATCGGCTTGGCCGTACAAATGACCAACAAGTTCCTGGACCTGGTTCAGTCCTTGGAAAGCACAAGAAAGCTCTGCACCGACTTCCCTGCGATCTACGACTCTGCCTTCCCGAAGGTTGAGGCCATCCTCCAAATGCCAGAAAGCACGTGGGAAGAGAAACTGGAATTGAAGGAGGATCACTGGTTGGTGGATATATGGCGCAGGGACCTCATCAACCGAAGGGAGAGGATGGAGCAGATCTAGAGCAGGGTTGATCCGGATATTGCATGGATCAAGGAGATCTGAGCAGAATGCGCCGAGTACCTCAAGATGATAACAGGCCATGATATGCCCACGGTGCAGTTGGATGCAGAAAAGGTTAGGTCATACTTTGAGGAGAGGATGAAGGATGGGACAGCTGGAGATATCACAACAGACTTCTTGAGTTTCGCTGCCCGTGCCTTCGATAGATCAGAGCTCTTCAGGGATCAGGGCTCAAAGTATGACGAGGATTGGAAGCGGCTGGAAGAGAATGCTAAAGAATGGAGCTACCAGGCATTGAGATGCGAAATCCTTGAGGTAGATAAGCTCCAGGCCATAATCCTCAAGCATATTGAACACGCAGCCTCCGAGGAGCATCTAGACAGCCCAGCTAAGGAAGGAGACCTGCCAGAAAAGTAGCTACAGCCAGAGAAATAGCAATCAGCTACAGGACGAAAATGCAAATAGTGTCATCCACTAGATAACAAAATAGGGAAAAGACAAAGGATATTTTTTAATTGTAAATCTATTTGGGGGTAGGTGAAACCCTAATTTGTAATGAATCGTGGCCACACAATGGAAATGAATCTTGGCCATTCATTTGATTTTGGAAAAGCTATAAATAGAGCACTCCTCTCATTTGCAAAGAGAGAGTTGAGTTGTTGTAAATACATGCTGCTGAAATTTATGAGAAATAGCATTGACTTGGTGCATTTCCTTGTTTTCTCTCATGTTAATTGATTCATTTCTCCAATCTTATATGTTAGCTTAGGTCTCTTTGCTGTTTAGTTAGCTATTCATGTTATTTGGATAATCTTAGGAATACTGTTGGCTGTTCATGAAAATTCCTGCTTTGTTGATAACTCCTTAGTCCATGCTTTTTGCTATTTGTTGAAGGTAGATAGCTTTGCAAAGTTAGCCTGGACCTGATTTAAGCTGCCTCAAACACTTATCTTTAATTCATACATGTATGTGGTGGATGAGGGATACAAATCTGCAGCCCTTAGAAGATTGCACAATTCCCATGATATTGTGAAATTCCTGGTTAAGTGGGAGATTGTTTGAAGGAATTGTCCATTGCAGGGACTCCATTATCACTGTTCGCAGCAAGCTTTAGGCTTAGGAACTTTTCTTCCCCTTCGCTCTTTTTTCACTTTCTTTAGAAACTGAACAACACCAAGGTTCATTGCACTTTATAAAGCCAAATCTAACGATTAGATGGAGTTTGAGACTGCTGTTTGAACCTACAGCCAAGACATAACTGCTTTCATGCTAAAAACTCTTTTTTTTTAAGATCCAACTTCATGCTTTGTGCCCATACTTTGTGTTTCTATAAGGCCGCCTTGTGATTCCAGCAAATCACATCAAAACTATTGAGGTATCTTAGCACTGTCATGACTTGACACCCGAGAGACCTTGGGATAGTGTTCTACAACTCGATTGTGGAAGATTGTCTTTCAAGAGAGGTAGTGCACCTATGCACTGCCTGTGTTGAGAAGTGCATAAAAACACCATCAATGGGGCTCAATTAAAATTCTAAGATAAAGCTTGGAGTTAAGGCTAGGGTGATGAGGGTCGAATCAAGGTTACAATTACAGCTTTGGTTATGGTTTTTATTCAATTAGGGTTAGAGTCTAGTTAGGATTAGGGTTCAGGTTCAATTATGGTTGAATTTCAATTAGGTTAGGGGTAGTGTTCAGAGATAAATCTTAGAGTTATAGTTGGGATTAGGGTTTGTGTTCAATTAGGGATAAAATTAGGATTGGATTTTATTATGAATAGGCTTAGGGTTAGGTGTTCTAAGTTAAGATTAGGGTGGGCGCCGGAGTTAGTGATAGGGTTGAGGATTAATTAGCATTAGGGTTAGGGTTTAATTAGGGTTTAATATAGAAAGGAGTGATAGGGAGGAAGGGGGGAGAAGGAGAGATAGAGATAGAAAGAGGCAGAGATAGCGATATAAAGGAGAGATGGAGAGATAGATACAACTTGGGAAAGATATAGGGGTTGAGATATAGAGAGTCAAAGAAAGGATACAGTAATAAATAAACCTAACCCTAATCCTAACCCTAACCCCAATCATAACCCTAACCCTAATCCTAATCCTAACCCTAATCCAAGCCCTAACCCTAAACCTAACCCTAACCCTAATACAATCATAATCCCTTAAGCCCTAAACCTAATCCCGCAATCCCTAACCCTGAGTCAAGGCCAACCTAATCCTAGCCCTAACCCTAGCCCTAATCCCAGTCCACAACCCTAATCCTAACCCTAGCCTAACCCCCAGCCCTAATCCCACAACCCTAATTGTAATCCTGGCCTGGCCACAGCCTGATCATGCATCACTGGCCCTGTGCTGGTGGCGGCTGGGCCTGAGTCATAGTCACCAGCCTGGTTGACGCCCTGGTGAGTGATCACCGGCCTGGCCTGGCTCTGGCCTAGGCCTGACCTGGTCTGGCCTGGCCCTGATCATAGGCTAGTCATACAGTCTTGACCTAAGGCCTGATCCTGATCCTGAGTCCTAGTCCTGTCGCAGTCTGGCCTGGTTCAGGCACTGGCCTGACCTGAGGCAAAGATTAGTAGGCCCTGGCCTAGTCTGGCCCTGGCCCTGGCCGTTTTGGCCACCAGTCATCCTGGCCCTGTGCTGTGCCCGGCCTGAGCCCCAGTCATTTTCAGCCTGGTTAGGCCTGGCCTGATCTGGCCCTGGCCTGGCCCCAGTCCTGGGCCTGGCCTGGCACTGGCCTAGTCTGTCATAATAACCCTAATGGTAACCTAACCCTAAACCCTAATCCCTAACCCTATGAGGAACTAAGCCGACCTAATCCTTACCTAATTCTAACCCCTACCTAATCCCATATTAGCTATCCTTAATACTTATTAATTATTATAATAATTTTATAATAAAATATATAAAAATTATTAAAAAAATTATTTAAGATATTACATGTTGCGTCGCCCCTCCTACTAGCATATATATATATTATTTTGATAATGCATATAAAATACACTGAGAGATATCTTTCTCGAGGCACCTATTTTTTAATCAATTTTTTATTATAAAAATTGAAGAGACGCCTCCAGAAGAATATCTCTCGACGTATTTTATATATATATTATTAAAATAATATATATATATATATGCTAGTATGTATACCATTCATTTTCTTTTTTTAAGTTTTCAAGATTAGAGACAATCAAATCAAGGTCTTCAATATTAGAGACAACCAAAGAATCCCTTGTTTCCGGAGCATGAAAAAGAAAACAACACTAACAATTGTCTTGTAAATTGTAATCCAACGGATATCACTTGCATTAATTCTGTAAATTTCAATATAACATAATGGATGTCATTGGTAAAAAATTTATCTTCTATACTAAACGGTGCTGTAGACAGGTGGTTGGAGAGGATATGAAGCGTCTGCGTTGGAATTTATTGTGTCCCTGTTCACCAGATTGGCGATGCATTCAGTTTCTCTTCCAGAGAAAATGCTTTGATACCCAAAAAAAATGGGAATTTGGAAAGCATCTACTGTCCGCTTATTTTTGTTGTCACCTTGGCTTTCTGCATCCCTCTCACCCATCTTCGCTAAGTTCCAATACTGACAGGCGAAACAGCTGGCTGATTATGCGGTTCTAAAGATCTTTAAATTCTTTTGCTTTGGCCATTCCTTCTCACATTCTTGTCATTCTCTAACTGTCCTTTTGTCCCATGATCTAAAGGAATACGAAGAGAAAGGACATTTCATCTAGGCAGTAATCCTGTTGGCCCAGCCATGGGTGCTTTCAGCCTTCTTCATTGTATTCTGCTGTTCCTGCTCATATCTATTTCTACCACAGAGTTTATGCAAATTTCTATGATGACATAGATGTGATGTGGGGCGCCGTTAATGTCAGCATATTCAGTGATGGTCAGGACTTGGAGCTTTCTCTCAATCAGGCCTCCTCGGGTAAATTTTATTTAATCCTCTTGACATTTGCATTCATTTCCAAGTACCCACGAATGATTATAGACTGATGTTTTATCCAATGTGCTTGGGTCCACTGCATAGATTGATTAGGTTCAAAGGATGGTTATCAGATACTCTGAGATGGGTTTAGTAAACTTATATGAAACAAAATAAGCTGATGTTTCCTTTTGTTTTAGGATCATTAATCCAATCAAAGGAGGAATTCTTGTCTGGGAGCTTCAGTATGCTTATGAAGCTTGTTGCCGGAGATTCGGCGGGCAAGTAACCACATTCTGTGTGAGTGAAGCGTCCTTGGGTGCAGTTCTAAGGATGTTTCAAGTTTAGGGCAAGCAGAAGATAATGGATCGCAGATCGGCTTGAGGTAAATGAACCGGGCCGTTCTAATTTTATAAATCAGAATTGGGTTGTTCACGTTTTATTAAAAAATCTAGTTTTTCACGCGGATATGATGTTCATTGTCGTAGAATAGTTCTATTATTTTGTTTCCTTCAGATTCCAGGCATTTCATTATCAGATCTACTAGTGTTGTGGAGAGCGCAAGCATTAGAAATCCTTCCTTGGACCAAATAAAGCAGATTACTGCTGAGCTGCAGCGTAATGGCAGGGCGGAAGGCCAGAACGTTTTCTACCGGTTTCAGAATGCCACTGCAACAGAAACGGAAGAAGGAACAACCACAAACATGAAGTAGTATTGATTAGAAGGCAGGTTAGTCAAAAAAAACAATGTGAATAACAAACTCATAAGAATCTACCTGCCCTTGTAATCAGTACTACTTACATGTTTGCGGTTGTTCCTTCTTCCGTTTCTCTCTTGCAGTGGCATTCTGAAACCAGTAGAACACGTCCTTGCCTTCTGCCCTGCCATAACGCACCAGCTCAGCAGCAATCTCCTTTATTTAGTCAACCGATGGATTTCTTGTTCGGCTCATGAAAATGGAAGTTCAATATACGCTTATGATCTTTAGTTGGCTTTCACCTACTGCAAAAGCTTCTAACGCTTGCGCTGTCCACAACACTAGCAGATCTGATAAGCCTGGAATCTGAAGAAAGCGAAAAAATAGAATTATTCTACGACAGTAAACAACATCATATCGAATGGAAAAAATTAGATTTTTAATAAAACGCGAGCAGCCCATTTCATTTTATAAAATCAGAACGACCCAGTTCGTTTACCTTCAGCAGATCCGCGATCCATTATCTTCTGCGGGACCTAAACTTGATATATCCTAATGAATCTCCTTGCGTGCGTATGCAACTTAGCTCTGAGGGTGACATGCATGACGAGATAGATATGGAATTTCTGGGAAATACTTTGGGCCAACCCCATATCTTGCACACTAACATCTTCGGTCGAGGTAAAGAGGGTAGGGAGCAGCAATTTTGTTTATGATTCGATCCCACAGCTGACTTACACAACTACACCATCCTCTGGAACGCATGGCAAATCATGCAATTTCTTTGATTCATCATGTATATATTTTTCTATCAAATATTTTTTTTTCGATCACATTTTATGATCTGTTATGAAAATAAAATGATTTACACAATCGGATGTAAAAACTCCAAAACAAAAATATATGGAAGCCCCAAGTATTGATTTTCACATACACAATCAGCATGTTAAAGAGAGCCAGCGATTACTAGGCATGATTAAATCGATCTACTGTCACGAATATTACTCAACCCTTGAAATTGTAAGATTAAATTTCAATCCTTCCATGGTACAGTTAAGAGACCTCAAATTGACTTCTAGTATATCCTTCATCTGAAAAGTTGATTCTTTCGAACTTGAGTTCTAATATTTCTTCCCATGTGCACATTGAATTACCATGAAAAGGTTTTCGAAATGTGAAAAAAATTATGAACAGCACAACCTCTACCATTATTCGTTATGGTGGTTTCAAATGAATGAATCAAGCCATAAACATCCATTAAAGAATAATGGAAGGTTAATTTTTGTTAGATACTGTAAGTTGAAATTATGCTAGTATGGATGTATGAAAAATGATATCTCATGATAGGTATGGTTAATTGAAGTCATGAGTTTAGTCAACAAAGCACAAGGTAAAAGTCTATGCAAAGGTAGGTTGAAGAAATGAAAGTATAGGAGAGATTATCTTATAGGTTTATCTTTAATAGAAAAAAAATGAAAACGATTTGTTCTATGATGAAAGTTTCTAGGTATCATGAGATATCATTTTTCATACATCCATACTAGCATAATTTCAACTTACAGTATCTAACAAAAATTAACCTTCCATTATTCTTTAATGGATGTTTATGGCTTGATTCAGAATATTCATTTGAAACCACCATAACGAATAATGGTAGAGGTAGTGCTGTTCATAATTTTTTTCACATTTCGAAAACCTTTTCATGGTAATTCAATGTGCACATGGGAAGAAATATTAGAACTCAAGTTCGAAAGAATCAACTTTTCAGATGAAGGATAAACTAGAAGTCAATTTGAGGTCTCTTAACTGTACCATGGAAGGATTGAAATTTAATCTTACAATTTCAAGGGTTGAGTAATATTCGTGACAGTAGATCGATTTAATCATGCCTAGTAATCGCTGGCTCTCTTTAACATGCTGATTGTGTATGTGAAAATCAATACTTGGGGCTTCCATATATTTTTGTTTTGGAGTTTTTACATCCGATTGTGTAAATCATTTTATTTTCATAACAGATCATAAAATGTGATCGAAAAAAAATATTTGATAGAAAAATATATACATGATGAATCAAAGAAATTGCATGATTTGCCATGCGTTCCAGAGGATGGTGTAGTTGTGTAAGTCAGCTGTGGGATCGAATCATAAACAAAATTGCTGCTCCCTACCCTCTTTACCTCGACCGAAGATGTTAGTGTGCAAGATATGGGGTTGGCCCAAAGTATTTCCCAGAAATTCCATATCTATCTCGTCATGCATGTCACCCTCAGAGCTAAGTTGCATACGCACGCAAGGAGATTCATTAGGATATATCAAGTTTAGGTCCCGCAGAAGATAATGGATCGCGGATCTGCTGAAGGTAAACGAACTGGGTCGTTCTGATTTTATAAAACGAAATGGGCTGCTCGCGTTTTATTAAAAATCTAATTTTTTCCATTCGATATGATGTTGTTTACTGTCGTAGAATAATTATATTTTTTCGCTTTCTTCAGATTCCAGGCTTATCAGATCTGCTAGTGTTGTGGACAGCGCAAGCGTTAGAAGCTTTTGCAGTAGGTGAAAGCCAACTGAAGATCATAAGCGTATATTGAACTTCCATTTTCATGAGCCGAACAAGAAATCCATCGGTTGACTAAATAAAGCAGATTACTGCTGAGCTGGTGCGTTATGGCAGGGCGGAAGGCAAGGACGTGTTCTACTGGTTTCAGAATGCCACTGCAAGAGAGAAACGGAAGAAGGAACAACCGCAAACATGTAAGTAGTACTGATTACAAGGGCAGGTAGATTCTTATGAGTTTGTTATTCACATTGTTTTTTTTGACTAACCTGCCTTCTAATCAATACTACTTCATGTTTGTGGTTGTTCCTTCTTCCGTTTCTGTTGCAGTGGCATTCTGAAACTGGTAGAAAACGTTCTGGCCTTCCGCCCTGCCATTACGCTGCAGCTCAGCAGTAATCTGCTTTATTTGGTCCAAGGAAGGATTTCTAATGCTTGCGCTCTCCACAACACTAGTAGATCTGATAATGAAATGCCTGGAATCTGAAGGAAACAAAATAATAGAACTATTCTACGACAATGAACATCATATCCGCGTGAAAAACTAGATTTTTTAATAAAACGTGAACAACCCAATTCTGATTTATAAAATTAGAACGGCCCGGTTCATTTACCTCAAGCCGATCTGCGATCCATTATCTTCTGCTTGCCCTAAACTTGAAACATCCTTAGAACTGCACCCAAGGATGCTTCACTCACACAGAATGTGGTTACTTGCCCGCCGAATCTCCGGCAACAAGCTTCATAAGCATACTGAAGCTCCCAGACAAGAATTCCTCCTTTGATTGGATTAATGATCCTAAAACAAAAGGAAACATCAGTTTATTTTGTTTCATATAAGTTTACTAAACCCATCTCAGAGTATCTGATAACCATCCTTTGAACCTAATCAATCTATGCAGTGGACCCAAGCACATTGGATAAAACATCAGTCTATAATCATTCGTGGGTACTTGGAAATGAATGCAAATGTCAAGAGGATTAAATAAAATTTACCCGAGGAGGCCTGATTGAGAGAAAGCTCCAAGTCCTGACCATCACTGAATATGCTGACATTAACGGCGCCCCACATCACATCTATGTCATCATAGAAATTTGCATAAACTCTGTGGTAGAAATAGATATGAGCAGGAACAGCAGAATACAATGAAGAAGGCTGAAAGCACCCATGGCTGGGCCAACAGGATTACTGCCTAGATGAAATGTCCTTTCTCTTCGTATTCCTTTAGATCATGGGACAAAAGGACAGTTAGAGAATGACAAGAATGTGAGAAGGAATGGCCAAAGCAAAAGAATTTAAAGATATTTAGAACCGCATAATCAGCCAGCTGTTTCGCCTGTCAGTATTGGAACTTAGCGAAGATGGGTGAGAGGGATGCAGAAAGCCAAGGTGACAACAAAAATAAGCGGATAGTAGATGGTTTCCAAATTCCCATTTTTTTTGGGTATCAAAGCATTTTCTCTGGAAGAGAAACTGAATGCATCGCCAATCTGGTGAACAGGGACACAATAAATTCCAACGCAGATGCTTCGTATCCTCTCCAACCACCTGTCTACAGCACCGTTTAGTATAGAAGATAAAAATTTTACCAATGACATCCATTCTGTTATATTGAAATTTACAGAATTAATGCAAGTGATATCCGCTGGATTACAATTTACAAGACAATTGTTAGTGCTGTTTTCTTTTTCATGCTCCGGAAACAAGGGATTCTTTGGCTGTCTCTAATATTGAAGACCTTGATTTGATTGTCTCTAATCTTGAAAACTTAAAAAAAGAAAATGAATGCTATACATACTATATATATATATATATATAAAATTATATATATATATAATTTTAATTATATATATAAAATACGTCGAGAGATATTCTTCTCGAGGCGTCTCTTAAATTATTATAATAAAAAATTGATTAAAAAATAGACTCCTCGAGAAAGATATCTCTCAGCGTATTTTATAGGCATTATTAAAATAATATATATATGTGTGTGTGTGTGTGTGTGTGTGCTAGTAGCTCGCACGCAACATGTAATATCTTAAATAATTTTTTTTTTATAATTTTTTATATATTTTATTATAAAATTATTATAATAATTAATATGTCATAATATGATAGTTAATATGATTAGGGTAGGGTTAGAATTAGGGTTAGGATTAGGGTCAGGGTTTAGTTCGGTTAGGGTTAGGATTAGGTTTAGGGTTAGGGTTACCATTAGGGTTAGGGATAGGATTAGGGTTAGTGTTAGGGTTAGGGTCAGGATTGGGGTTAGGGTTAGGGTTAGGATTAGGGCTAGGGTTTAATTAGGTTAGGGTCAGGATTGGGGTTAGGGTTAGCATTAGTATTAGGGTTAGGGATATGATTAGGGTTGGGGTCAGGGTTAGGGTTAGGGCTAGGATTAGGGTTAGGTTTATTAATTTTGTTTAGGGTTAGGGTTAGGGTTTAACTAGGTTAGGATTGCGATTAGGATTAGGATTAGGATTAGGATTAGGTTTAGGGTTAAGATTATGATTAGGCTTATGATTAGGGTTAGGGTTAGGATTAGGGTTAGGTTTAGGGTTAGAGTTAGGGTTAGGGTTAGGATTAGGGTTAGGGTATAGCTAGGTTAGGATTAGGATTAGGTTTAGGGTTAGCATTAGTATTAGGGTTAGGGATATGATTAGGGTTAGGGCTAGGGTTAGGATTACAATTAGGGTTAGGATTAGGGTTGGGGTTAGGGTTAGGGTTAGGATTAGGGTTAGGATTAGGGTTAGGATTGGGATTAGGGTTAGGGTTAGGGTTAAGATTAGGGTTAGGGTTTAATTAGGTTAGGATTGTGATTAGGTTTAGGGTGAGGAGTATGATTAGGGTTAGGGTTAGGTTTAGGGTTAGGGCTAAGATTAGGGCTAGGATTAGCATTAGGGTTAGGGTTATGATTGGGGTTAGGGTTAGGATTAGGGTTAGGTTTATTTATTACTCTATCCTTTCTTTGACTCTCTATATCTCAACCCCTATATCTTTCCCAAGTTGTATCTATCTCTCCATCTCTCCTTTATATCGCTATCTCTGCCTCTTTCTATCTCTATATCTCCTTCTCCCCCCCTTCCTCCCTATCACTCCTTTCTATATTAAACCCTAATTAAACCCTAACCCTAATGCTAATTAATCCTCAACACTAACACTAACTCTGACGCCCACCCTAATCTTAACTTAGAACACCTAACCCTAAGCCTATTCATAATAAAATCCAATCCTAATTTTATCCCTAATTGAACACAAACCCTAATCCCAACTATTACTCTAAGATTTATCTCTGAACACTAACCCTAACCTTATTGAAATTCAACCATAATTGAACCTGAACCCTAATCCTAACTAGACTCTAACCCTAATTGAATAAAAACCATAACCAAAGCTGTAATTGTAACCTTGATTCAACCCTCATCACCCTAGCCTTATTTCCAAGCTTTATCTTAGAATTTTAATTGAGCCCTAACCATAATTAAATCCTAACCAATATGATAAAGTTAAGTGAATTTAATTTTCAACTTAAATCAATTTTAATAATACTAAATTTATAAATAATAATAAATCTATATAAATTATTTATTAATTATATGATAAAGTTAAGTGTGAATTTAATTTTCAATTACATTATTTTTTAAAGATAGATATGCTAGTTTTTAATATATTAATTTTAAAAACAATTTTTTATGCGTAACAAGAAAATTATTAATTTTCTTTGTATTTAATTTTGCTATTTTAAATTGATTTTAGATATGTAGTTATTATGATTTTGGTTTTCTTTTACATTAAATTATATATTTTAATAGGTATGTTTGTTTACAATAAAATCTTTAATAGATTCTTTCATTTATAATATTTCTACATACACACACATATATTTATTTGCCAATTTCAATACAAATTTTATTGCTATTTAATCAACTAACACTAATGTTATTTATTTAGAAAAATAATATTACTAAAATAATGTTGGCATTCATTGCATTCCACTATTCTTTTAATATAACTAATTTACTAATTCACTACTACCATTTTTGTTTTATATTAATACTATTGTTTTACTTAAATCAAATATTTCTTAATACCAATATTAACATGGGTTATTTTAATATTGATTTTTATTTTATTTTCACCTTAATTTTTTTTTTTTCTACCTAATAATAATATTCTTACCCATAAGTTAAACCCCATGAATATTTACATTTCCTCTCTACAATACTAGCGCTTGCACCTCAGCAAGGTGCAATGGTTACGCCGATAGCTGGATATACTCTGGCAGTATATTGAAAGGGATGGAAAAAACTGCAAGAAAAATGAAAATTGCTTTTCTTAGGACTAACTATTTATAGCAAAAGTGAGTTGATGATAGGATGCAAGCTACGAAGTAAAATCATACTGTAAGGAAGAAATCATTGCGTGGCTCTTCACTCTGAACGGATGCTTCATTCTAGAGACTCTCAGGCTTCTCAGTGATGAATCACAAAGGAACCTGGATCCTGTTTTTAATAGAAACCGGGTCCGTTCTTGTCAATTAGATATCCTAACTGATCTACTATTGCTTGAAAATCAGGTTCCCATAGTCCTCCTCCTTGGGCTATTGCAAATGAAGTACAATTGCACAGAAGAAAAGGCAAGGATAGAGCTGCTTAGAATGATTCGTGATGGTATAGTTGCCTTGGCTTACCCTTTCTTGCAGCAAAAAAGAGGGGAATCGCCAACAGAGCATTATGAACGCGAGAAAAGCTTAAAGGAAGAACCCAAGTTATAAAAATCTGAAGCAATACAACCACATTTTGGGATTTTTCCATGATTTCATTCTGCAGGAGTCGAAGATTACCGGTGAAGGAGAAAAGGCAGGGGATATTCATATTACAGTACTAGAGGGCAGACACCATCGTTATCTTCGTGGTCTTCATTGTCATACAACAGCTCATAAACTGAAGAAAGAGTCTAAGTATCAATACCTCGTGGCTTCCGCTATAGAGTTATACAAGAGGGGAATGATGTTTAAGTCGTACAAGAGAGTTCCCTCAGCAAAGGACCTCCATTTCGATGAATAGAAAAATACTCTGTTTCTCCGTGTGATATGGCTTTCTAATGCTACAGAATTGATCTTCAGGAACCTCATGGATGTGGACA